>JAPYYZ010001941.1:380-14440 GCA_030522705.1 Eretmocerus eremicus | reverse complement strand
TTTTCGGTGAGAAATGAACATATCCCAGAGGTTTTATGCTAATAGGCTCTCTGTTCTTAGATATAGCTATGGACTTTACCGTTGCCCATATAGGCCCGTATTAAAAAGCCACATATATAGGTATACTAGCAATGCTAATGTCCATAGCTGTATCTCGGAGCAGGGAGCCTATTAGCATAAACCCTCTGGGATATCTTCATTTCTCACCGAAACAAGATGATTCCCAGAGTTTTGGCCGGATCCGTGATCCGCAAAGTTGGTCCTCTACTTGTTAGTTTCACGGATTTCGCTTGAAGTTTAGGAATCGTCTCCTTGATGCGATTAAGAAGATATCCTAAGCGGTATAGAATGTGACGCTCAACTGTCTCAGAGCTATAGTCGAAGACATTTACTAGATCGAAGTATACCTACCTGTACGCGAGGTTTTTGGTAGATCTATAAGACACTGATGATTCCGCTGTAGCTGTAGAACTTTCGGTCAAAAATAGGTCTTGATGAGTACAAGGTAGAACTAATCATAAGGCTCCGACATTGGAAAAAAGGGACTCAATAACACACTGTAAAAAATTTTGGTCAAAAACTTCAAACACTGATTGAGGGCCAAAATTAAACTTCTGGTTGAATTTTCAACCACTGGTTAAAGTTTTCCGTCAACCACTGGTTAAAATTTTATTGTCAACCACTATTTGAATTTTCAACGACCGGTTGAAGTTTTTTTCTTTTCGACAGTATTTTTTGTATTTAATTTTGGAGACTTCGAAAAAGTATCCCTACTCCATCTGCCTTGGCTGCACTTCCAGCGTTACACGAGTTTTACTTTATTATTTTCCTGTCTTCGATAAGTATTCAAACACTGGGGTAAAATGTCACAAGCGTGATTGAAATTTCAACGAGTATTTGAAAATGCAACCAGTGGTTGACAATAAAACTTCAACCAGCGGTCAAAAATTCAACCACTTGGTTGAAAATTCACCCACGTGGTTCAAGTTTCTTTTTATCACGCAGGCTCGGAATGTGCCCATTAGTGCCACGGCGTAGGCTTGCGGAATGTTGCATATTGCGAATCATTACCGACTGAGGTGACGTTATTAAGAATAACGCCACGCCAGCCTTTGGCAACGTTGCGTAATGAAGAATATCGTAACGTTGCTGTGGGGAATTCCTCGCCCCTTGTGATAAAAAGTATAGTGTGCGACGCGTGAGGTCGAGTTGCCGATTGGGCACTCGGGCTTCGCATGGGGTTTCGCATGGGGCTGCGCCCGAGCGCCAAAACGCGCCCTCGTGCGCAATCGGCAACTATTCCTCACTCGTTACACAATGTACTATTTCGACCAGTGGTGGAAATTTTCTTCCAACCACTGATTGAATTTTTGACCAGATGATTGAATTTTCAACGAGGTGGTTGACACTTCTGGTTGGATTTTCAACTACCTTTTTACAGAGCAGTTACCTGTATTTTTTGATGATGTAGAAAGATGAAAAAAAAAAATCATGGCAAACCGGGGTCAATACCAGAGCTCCTACGCAGATTTTTACCTCATGATTTTGAGGACGAAATGAACATTGACCATAATCCCCCCCCCCCTTCTCGATCAATCTAGGTACTTGTTTGCTTACAAATTGTCACAATACTAGATACTAGAGAGAAAACTTTTCGCCGACTAATAAGTACGCTCCCAATATTAGAAAATATCGGTATCGGAATTGATAACATGAAACTATTGTTCAATTATGAACTCTCACAATTTATATCTACAATGCATACATTTCAAGTCAGTTCTGATGAATTATGGGGAAAGTCAATTCGCTTTCTTGCGGTCATAGTTCTCGGGTGATGCTTACACAGGGCGTGATCGAAATATTTCAATTACGATATGGAAGATCTTGCAAAATTAGTTGAAATGAAGGAAAATAATGAACTTCCCAATGAAACGGCGTATCTTTGATAGCTGTCCAAATTGACTGGATGCGAGAAAACGATTTTCATTAAGTTCAGTATCCTATGAGAAGTCATACATAGAAAGTCACAGAATTTCCGATACATCCATGTTGCAGTGAGAACTTATGTTTAAGTGAGACTTGAATAATCCTAGCGCGTCAAATGAAAGGTAATGATGAGCGTGACAATTATCGATGTTACGCGGATGGAAATTTGGAATCCAAACTAATCATCACTCCATTCTGAGATATCAAAACGAGAACTATACTCTGGGAGTATCGGTACTCGCGAGAACCAGTACTCAGCGAAAAGGCGAGGCACGAGCTCGAATGTATCGCGCCTGAAGGGGCTTGCAGAGAGGAGGAGTAGGCACAACTGCTATGCGGTCCTCGTCTCTGGATCGCGGTGGCGACCCCTTCGGCTCGCCCTTACCTACACTTGGCTTGACGCGTCGGCAGAGTGCGGCCGCCTCGACCTCTATAAATTCCCTTAGGATTTTTCCTTGGCCGGACCTTCCGCCGCGCTTGCCTTAATTAAAGCCGTCCCTTACGACGACGGGCGCGCGGCCGAGCCGCTCCGCCCCCGTTCGCCGCTCGGCTACGCCACCCGTCCAGCCAAACTGCGTCGAGGGCTCGACTACTAAACTCTCGTCTAGCGCCCGCACCCTCCCCTCTCTGCGCCGAGCAAATCTAGCTGGGCTCGATATCCCGCTCCGGACTGCCCAACTCGAACAGAAGAGCGAGCCGCGAGGAATTTCGAGCTGCTCGTCGTCGGCATCGCGCTCTCATCGAACGATCGCATTCGTCTCTGCCCAACTCTAAAATTGAAGAAACCGTGACCGATAAGCGAGTGACCTTGCGCGAGTCCGATCGATATTGCGCGATAAGCCGATTCTTTGAGAAGCCGAGCGCGCGCCCACTCGAATTAGCTAAATTGGCCCGCGCTCTCTCTTGCGTGCAACGTCGGACTGCGAGCTGGATTGCCTCTCGATTCAGATTTCGCTAGTTGTCGCGCGAGCTTCAGCGAATTCCACCTTCGTGACTCGTCTCTCGGGCCGATATAACTGCTCTCCGACTCTCAAAAATCATGCGAATCGCTCCGTCGAGTGGGTGCATGGCTCGACGCGCTCACTTTTCGGAGGCGCGACCGTTGAAGCAAGAATTGACTCTTGTCACTGGTAAATGATTTGGGCTGGAAAGAGCCCGGACGCGAATCCGCAAAATCCAGCCCGAAGCAGTTCAGATTCATCGAATGGATTCCCCACCGCCGCGCGCCGCGGCTAAATTGTTATTTGAGCGAGTGATAATGAGTTGAGATAATTAGTAGCTCGCTCGCAAAATAATGAGCGCGGGACGAACGGGCGGCCGAGTGAGCTCGGCTCTCGCGCTGCGCCACTCGGCCGCCGCCGGCCCGACCTGCGCCAGCTCTTCCAATAATTAATTGGAAACGCAGTTGAATGTTATTGCCGCGCGCACACGTGGCGATCGCGCCACGCCGCTCGCCGCTGCCGATTGTCAGCATATTGGTGTCTCAATCAAACTATAATTGCCGCAACGTCTCGATCGAAATAATGGACACGCTGGCCAGCCACTCATCTGTGTACTCGCGGGGCGAGCCCGCTCTGAAAAATATGCAATCGACCGCCGACGAGTCGGCCACGGACTCAACGTTTCATCATCAAACTGTGCCATCAACGAGCAGACCCTCCCTCGTGCTAGTTCCAAAAAGACTCAAACTATCCATATCGTCCCCAAGTAAACTTATCTGCTCACAATTTCCTACAACGCCCTGAAGGGCTCAATTAAACTCTCACACTCACAGCTCGAAAAAACTTGCCGCTTTGCTGAAAACATCTTTTGGGTGTACCTCATCTACGTTGTAGGTTATTACTACTTCCAACCTTTTTCTCTTCCCATGCGACTTTCGTATTGCTACTTTCTATCAGAGAATTTCTAGTTCACGGGCAATCTTTACTGATCACTCTCGCACCCGTCTCGGTCCAGTGCCACCATCGCAGTTGGAGGATGCTTTGTTGTCCCGCGTCGTGCCGCGATCTTGCCAAGGCCGCGAAATGCTTTTTACGCTATTCGTAATCTCAGGGAGTGTGTGCACACCCCTTGTAAGTTGGCTCTTTTTCATTCAAATCTGCAACTACCTTGGAAAAAGGTGGTTGAAAATTTAACCAGAAGTGTCAACCCCTTTGTTGAAAATGCAACCAGTGCGGTTGGAAGAACAGAATGGAATAGAATAGAATTTATTCCCGACTGAGGACTCTTTGGTCCAATATGGTCTACACTTTACAGAGGTATGTACATATATTGTGAGGGGTAGACAAGTGGCACAAGGATTCTTAAGCTAGTGTGCTGGTGAATGCAATCAAAGATTAAAATAAGAAGAGAAAAGGCGAAAAGAACAGAAAAGAAAAGAAGAAAAAAAGAAAGCTAGTCATAACAAAAATTAAAATCTGTCAATAACAGTTCTATACACATTCAGGCGGGATTTTACAAAGTCAGAGTTACACTTTATATACAATGAATTTTATATTTTATACAGATATACTGGAGATAAATCATCATGGCACCAAAGGTGTTACTCGACTGAAAAAAAGAGGGGGAAAAAGTGCAGATCAGTCTACGTAGCATTTCCATTGATGAATAGGTTCAAGAAATATCTTTCAAGTAATAATTTGAAACAAGCCCGGGCGTAAAATTTACGTGTTTGCTCAGGTACATCATTCCATAGCCGAGATATAGATATTACAAAGCCTCTCTTATACGTTTCAGTTCTGGCCCAGTATATCATTGAATCAAGCGATGAACAACGTCTAGAACCTACTTTGTTGGATGGACGGAATCGAAAATTACTAGCCAAGTACTCTGGTTCATTGTGATGAACAATGTTAGCTAACAAGCAGAGGCATAGGTAGTCCCTCCTTAGTGTGAAAGATAGTATTTCATTATCAATGTACGCATTCGTAACATGGTCAAATTTCCTCAACCCGGTGGCAAAGCGTACAGCGGCATTTTTGCACCTACTGAGCTTCGTGCATAATTCTATCGACAAGCCTCTAAGAAGAGCAGCATCGTATTCTAGAAAAGGAAACACGAGAGACTTCATAAACGTGAGTTTGGTATGTCTTGGAAGTATTGACTGCATCCTCGAAGTTTTGCTAAAGCGCCATATGATTTCTTCACCGTAATATTACATTGTTTCTCCATCGTGAGCGTGCAGTCCAGAGTGACTCCGAGGATTTTAATTGAGTCTGCATATGAAATACTTTGACCATTTAGTGTGACAGGGGATGCGGGTGGGTGCGACTGTCTTTGCTAAATTTGCTCAAGCCAAACCACATGGCTTGGGTCTTACCAGCATTGATCCCGAGACCGTCAGAGGAAGCATATTCACAGATATTGCACAAGTCCGTATTGACTCTTTCGACTAATTTGTGTATTTCATGAAGAGGGCCTGAAAAGTAAATCGTGAGGTCATCTGCTCACAGGTGGTGAGAGCAGTGCGCCAATACTGAAGGTAATTCTGTAATGCTGAACGAGAAAAATGGCGGGCCACCTTGACTGCCCTGTGGGATTCCTGAATTTTTGACTGCGGGGGTAGACATTCTTTCAGATGAGGATACAACCACTTGCGTTCAGTCCTTCAAATATGATTAAACCCAGTTGCATGCAGAGTCAGAGGAACCGAGGGCTTTGAATTTATCAACTAAGAGAGATATGTTTATGAGATCAAGGGCTTGGGAAAAATCAATTGCAACGAGCAGCGTCACCATTTCTTGGTCAATAGCTTTTTTTATGTCATCCGTAATTTTCAATAATGCCATATGAGTACTATGTCTTTTTTGAATCCAGATTGAAGAGCAGCTTATTCTCGGAGATGAATTCCGAAGTTTGCTGTAATGCGATAGCCTCCAGTAGTTTTGATGCAGCACATACAATACTGATTAGACGGAGGTGACTAAACTCAGAGGGTGATGGAATTTTAGGTATAGGGCGAACTATAACACTCTTCCAAAGCTTGGGAAATATAGTAGTCTGTAAGAAGCAGTCGAAAATGTGAAGAAGGACAGATAGGAGGATTGGAAGACTGTCTTTGAGTAACTGGATGGGAATGTCACCAGGCCCACGCCCCTTGGTGCCTATCGATCGTACCGCGGATATTACATCCTGTACTTCTACGTGCCCGAAATGAGATCGACGGTCTGGCGATACCCTGGCCGTTGGACCGAGATTATTCAAACGAGTGGGGTTAGGATTTCCTGCAAAAATATAGATTGAGGGCTCCGAGGTCAGGGAGTTCGTAGACTGCACTCTTACGGTTTTTGAGGCATAATTCGTCGACAACTTTCCAGAGCTCAGTAGTGTTTCTATTTTGGGAAATTTTATACATGTAGTAAGCAGCAATGGCATTCCGGCGAGCAATCTATACCTGGTTGCGGAGTCTGTTGAACTCCTATCGATCACACGGACGTTTAGTAGTTCTGAAGGTGCTCCAAGCGCGTTTTCGTTTCTCCGTCAAATCCTTCACGTGTTGGGTAAACCATGGTGTCTGGTTTGCTTTAGGAACAAAGCTACCATAAGGAGCATGTTCGTCAAACAAATGAATCAGATTGTCAGTCATGAATTTAACTTTATCGTTTATACTATGTATTTTGTCGATAAAATTCCAGTCAATTTCTGACAAGTCAGAGCGAAACAGATCGGAGTTAAAATTGCGAGTGGAACGACGCGTGATTTCATGTGGGAGTAAGATCGGAACGGGGAGTGTAAACTCTACCATGATTACATCGTGTTCTGATACTTCTTGGTTGAAAATATCTAGAGAGTTCTTGAGAATACTACGAGTATTACAATTCTGATGCCAATTAATATTCAGATCTCCGGTGAGAACCAAGTGATCATATGCAGCGTTGCAGTTTGAAAGAGCCTCCTGTACATCAGACCAAAATCCATAATTAGGCGGACTATAAACTGAGCATAACAGGATCTTAGCGCTCCCAATTTCAAGTAGAACGAGAATGAATTCAGGTCTTTTCAGGTAATCATCCCCCTGTTTAGATTGGTCCAGTACTCGTGCTCGTATGGAACTGTGCACGTATATGGAAACTCCACCCCCAGGCTTATGAAGCCTATCATTGCGCAGCAAAGCAAACTCGTGAACATGAAAATTGGTAGAAACTTGACTAGACTTGAGCCATGACTCGCTGATTGCGAGTACACGGAGGTGACGATCCCGCAACACGTTAGACACATAGATGAAGCGTGAGTCCAGTGACTGAGCGTTCAAGTCACCTAATTTCAACCTAGTGCCTGAGTTAGCCATAGTTTATGAACGTAATTTTGTGCTCGATCTTTTTTCGCAGAATAGAGCACTTCGACCTATCATTTTATGAATGCGCGTGATTTGGATTCTCGGCATGGACACAATTTGCACATTTGACATTACTTCTATTCTGACACTCACGACTCGAGTGTTCACCAGCTCAATAAGTGCAGTGAACAGTTTCATCTCAGTTTTGGGCAATGTGTCAAGCACTGGTTGAAATAAACCTTCAACCGCGTGGGTAAATTTTCTACAACTGGTTGAAGTTTTTTGTCAACCTCTGGTTAAAATTTTTTTGTTAATCACTGGTTCAATTTTCGATCACTGGTTGAAATTTTTTGTCAAGTACCGGTTGAAATTTCGACTACGTGGGTGACATTCCACCCCGGTTTTTGATACCTTATCGCGGACGGAAAAAGTAAAGTCGCGTAGCGCTTCAAGTGCACCCAACGCGGATGGAGTAGGGGTAAGTTCTCTGAATTTCCCGAATTCAAAAACAAAGGTCGCCGAGGGATAGAAAAAAACTCCAACCAGTGGTTAAAAATTCAATCGGGTGGTGGAAAGTTAACTCCAACCACTGGTTGAAGTTTTTGATGACGGAGTTATCCTTCAACTAGGCCACGAATCCGCAACTTGGAGCTCGTTTACACACGGAAATGTGTCCCGAGTCCCGTTTCAGCCCACAAGCTTCAAGTATAACTATAGCTAGTCACACCACGCAACCACGCATCGCGACACACAAACACACTATAAGCACGCGGCCATGCAGTATTAGTGAGCCCGCTTCTGTTCGGCTATACAGTGTCTCGCTTCGTACCGGACATTGCGTGTGTTTGCTTTCGAACTATGGAGACATTTGATGACTCCGTCAACAATTGCATGTTCCCCGGACGCACAAAATTTTTTTTCAACCAGTGGTTGAATGAAAAACTCCAACCGGTGGTTGAATGGAAAACTCTAATCAGTGGTTGAATGAAAAACCCCAACCAGTGGTTGAATGGAAAACTCTAACCAGTGGTTGAATGAAAAACTTCAACAAGTGGTTGAAGTTTTTGATCGAAATTTCTGTGTCTTAATATTCCCTCCTATTAATGTCTAGGTCTTCTCATGGCTCGTAATCAGTATTATTCTGCACGCACCTCTGGCAAGCCAAGTATAACTTACTAAATAACCGAGAAGAATTTACAAGGCGTTTGCGTGGCTAAGAGATTGCCTCGCCTCGGACTATCGTTGTTTGCGGCTGCTTCACATACGTCGGTCAAGATCAGTGCCCCTCGGACAGCCATCCCCCTATCTCAACATAAAAATTATTGTACAGAATCGAACCTATGATTCCGTATTTCTCACTAATTTGCCTTTGCAATACGATTCAGAATAAGGCATGTGCAACGGAGCACACGGACTCCTGAATGACGAGCTCTCCGATGTGTGCTGAGTACGTCAGACTGAGCCAACTTCAATGCATTTTTCTTGGTTTTTCATTGAACTTTAATATGTTTTTTCTCAATTGAAAATTCGATTTGGGACCAATACTACATGCAAATTACTGAAAAAAGTTGCGTGGTCCCACCAAAGCTTACCCTGACATTAGTCTCAAAATCTGGCAGCCATGCCCATGTCATCTCGAAGTGCTTCACAGAAACCTACAAAAGATGCTAAGAAATATTATGTTAGACGACGTTTGACTGTCGAGTAATAGTGCTTTTTACGAAAAAGCTCCGCCAACGGACTATTAGGAAAAATGTACCATATTCTTCATCACCTTGAGATAGCCATAGTTCTACTCTGAAACATGATAATATGATGCATCGCAGCGGATTTTAAGGAGTCTTAACTATATTTCCAACGATCTTGAGATATTCTTCGGATAGCAAAAAGTTGCAAGGTGTAATGTTGTGGGCAAATAAAAAAGTGGGTTTAAGAGGATATTTACTCTCACGACATCATGAGAAATATCTCTTTCGTGAAAGTGTTCAGCTGCAGCGAGTCGAAATAGGAGATATGTATTCCAACTCATTTCAAAAATCTTGAGATATGCTTGAAAACGAGTTAAAGTAAGTTCGAAAATATTGAAGTGCGTCAGGGTTAGAGCTGCCCCGAAACCTAGCTAAGCCTTAGATGGTTCAAGTAACTTGACTCACATTCTCTGTCAACACCTTTGACCTAGATCAGTGAATGTAATCAAAGGGTTCCCCACCAATTTAACGTAAGTATAATTTTCGAACATTTTTGTAGTCATAATCAGTAAAGTAAGGATCCCTCGAAGAACCATTGTACCAAATTTTTTCAACTGCAAATATCTCCCTCAGTGTCTTGAATTTCATGAAATATGAACTTGGGAACAAAAAAGTGGCATAAAAATTAGAGTATACTTTTTCGCATTTTTAAAAGTAGACTCACGTCACTTTGGTTTCGGATCCTTTAATCAGCGAGTTATCTCGCATCATAGATAAATCATACGGCGAGTGACGCTATAGTGTGCACTAAAAACAATGCGACTAGTATCTCATTTATATGAAATAAGAATAAGAATTCAATGTGACCTATTCATTATGGGCCCTGCAGCATCCGCGTGTCACTAAATAAATTTTTTGACCGCGAGGGCTACATATTCAATCATGGATGCTCATCTATGCGTACGATGACGTAAATATACGTTGAGTATTCTCACTCGTAGCAGTTCCAGGAATTCTGCTACACTCCTTGAGGCAATTACACGAGATAAGATTAGATAAGTGATTCATGACGATCAGGAATTTAATAAAGTAATTAAGAATCAAATTTCAGAAACGAGTACTCTGCTATCGGAGAATGTTACTTTGGCCGAGCCATAGAATGATCAAGAATTATGAACTCTCTCATTGTGAGAAAAAACTACTGGCAAGAAAGAGTTCTGAATACTCCACGAAATTGGAGTTTTGCAATCAAAAATATTGTTATTATACCAGAGGGACCAGATTCGTCTAAAACACCATTCTATCACATTATAATGGCCTAATCTTCTTTTTGGATATGGAGGATTATGGATATCCATTTCCAGCTCGATTGCTGCTCAATAGTTTCCAAATTTCAGGGCATTGACATAGAGAGGATTTATGTTCGATCGAAAGGATCATATGTTCGATCGTTTATGCATTGACAAGCGTAACAAAATAAGGTAGGCTTATTCAACTCGCCTCCTCCTAAGTCATTTTGCTTATAAATTTGGCCCATCTCAATACTTTGCAACGTACGTTTTGCTTACTTCTTTTTCTTTCAGGTTGTAACACTGTTGATGGACTGATCAGAAAAATCTTACAAATCCCAGAATTCTTTAGAAAATGAGCTCCATACTTCATAGTTTCCGAGCTCTGCTGGTTACAACAACTGCATACTTCTGTGTGGGTCATTCTTACGATATTCAAGATAATCTCTGAGATTTAGAGTATATCGCGATAGTATTGACTTTCCTCCAATCTTGGAGGAAACTTTTTTCCAATCTTGACCTCAAAAATTGCTCAGGAGTAACTGATAGGAGTTTAGTTTCTTTTTACTGGTCGCCCAACCCAGTTCGATACTGAACAAGCTTTATAAATAGAAGGATGTACCTCACTGTTTCCAAGACGTTATTTGAGATTCAAGAAGCTTCCAGAAGACCGATACTTTGATTGCACAGTAAATACATTCAGTCGCTGAGGAAGATGACACACCCTTGCAGTAAACAGTTCAGCGGGTCGACTAATTAAAAGAAAAGAGCGCAGCAGCACTTGGGAGAGCAAACATAATTAAAAGACAGTTTGGACGATCAGCGAGGCAAGGAAAAGGGGTATCTTGGCTGTTTGATGATACACGATACGCTGCAAGGCTCGTTGGCGATGGCACCCTGACAGGCAAACCTGCAAAGAAATCGAGAGGTAAAGACCTTGACAGAATCATCACTGCTAATGGTGATGAACGAGAGGGTTTTTACATCTGTAGTAAAGGGAAAAAGTCTAATAAGCACCGTACTCTTGATTTGTTCTTTCTTTCATTTCTTAGGAGTTTTAATTGGACAATTCATTCATCTGTAAGTAGACTCTTGAGGATATTGGAAGGAAAAGTTGATTCGCACCCATAAGCAAGCAATCGATGCAGACTATTTATGTCAGGTGCTCTTTGTGTCAAGTGATTGGATGTCCAATTCAACATCAGTTGGGTATTCACAACCCATTGTACATTACTCTCGTGCTGTTTTATACATTAGTAGCTCACTATTGCATTACTTGACAGTGGTCACTCGGTTTAAAATCGATTTGATCCCCAAAGATAATTGTATTCATGCTTCTATCTTCAATTCACGCTTTCTTGTTGGTTTATGTTCCATAATTCTTGCGCCTTCTCCATCTATGCGATTTCCAGATTTCGAACATCTCTCTCTCATGAGTCCAAGAATTGATTTCTTGTATTGTAGGTAAATCATTAAAAGAAACAGAAAAAAGAATCACTGACCAATTGGTATAAAAGCGATAAAAAAGAGAGACAACGAAGTTGAATCTCATTTCACGAAAGAAAAGAATACTAGATATTCAAGTGCTCATGCAGTTGCCAGCCCAAAATAAATATTTCACTTGGAAAGCGTCTCGTGAGCTGCTGCTGCTGCTGCTGCTGCTGCTGCTGCTATGCGTTTCATTTCGTCAAACATTCACCATTGGAAATGCAGGATCTTCACCGAAAACTCGTAAATGCAACTAACATAGGGTTTGATTTCTTTCTTCGCGATGACCTCTATCTTCCTAACCAAGTTATCTCATCAGGCCGTAAGTTTCGAGGATAGAAGTAGACGGCTTCAAATGTTTATAAATCTAAACTAATGCACAACATCAGGCTCATCAGACGGAGTTGAATACTGTAGGTCTGAATCTCTACTTGAGGCATGAAAAGGCTACTTGTTGAATAGCCTCATGGACGGATGTTAGTTCGTCAAAACCTTGAATTCGATTTATACGTACGTAATTAATAACTTAGATCATTCTTTGTACCTACATTGTTATTCCACCTCGCACGCGTCACTTACATGCAAAAGGGCTTTGCTTATGATGAATCCGCGATATCGAAACTCCACGTATATTCTTACTTATACGACATAACTTATATCAACGAATATAGGCGCTTAGTAGAACATAACAAAATTACGGCTGAGCTCCACAAATTTGTGAGCTTCACTCTTTTGATTCCATCGGACAGAGAAGAGCGTGTGACGCCAGAACAATGGGCGATTTACCTATCAATTTGACGATACTCAATTCTCTTTCCCACTCCTTTCTTTGTCTGGGTGGCGGTTTACTGATGGGAGCTCAATCGTTATAGTAGAGCATGCGACTACAATCCGCGCATTTTCATCGTGAACTGCCTTCCAACATTGGTAGCATGGAAATTTCAGCTGGTGAGTGTGTTCGAAAACTCGATTATTATCGAGGCTGCGAGGCTGGTTGACTGCTATGCGCGTGGACGTGAGCTACCAGCTCACAGCGAGGCAAAATAATTTCGTTTGAAGCGCGGATAGGAAACGAGCCCAGTAAAGTATCTAAAACTTTCCCTCGATCTCGAAGCCAAAGCTGCATATAAAGTTATATAAGTTTGTCAAGCTTCATTTAAATGGTAATAGATTCAAGCCTCCGGACGAACACGCAGAAGTTACTTTTCGGATCATTTTTTCCCCTACGCGCTAAAATATATGATATATACGATTCGTACCGAGACTACTTAATGAACATCACAGATAGACAAGTAGGAGCTGTATTATAGATTGGATGTAAAAGTTTCCTCCCGAATGAAATTTTGGTATTCTTCTCTTCATTAGTATTGATCTCGTCAATTTCACAAGCAAAGCCCCTACACAACTCAAGTGGACCTATCAGGGCCAACCCGAGTTTTCCCGCATCGGTCTCAGAATACGTCAATTGAACTCCAATCACCCAAATGAAAGCGAGAGAATTTGCAACATGAGTTAGAGTGTTAGAGTGCATCGAATTATCACATTCGACGGAAGAGTAATCGCACTTCACGAGAAGAGTGCTATCTACAAACTCATAAGAAGAATGCACAATTTTCTTCATCATGGTGGAATTAGCCATGACTCGACTCCAGATCATGAAACCGGGATGCAACATTGCTTATTTGATGATTTATTATTTTAGTGTTCGATTATTTGGAGTTGCGATGCAAAATTTGTAGATAGCCTAGACTCGCTCGAAATGTCAATCATTTCACGGAACGCATGATGTATGCTATGCAGGCTTTGATAGGCGCACCTCTTCTCGAATTCAAACGAAACTACTTTATTATGAACCTGAGATAGCTCTCCTCAACCAAATCAAAATTGAACGTATTCTAATATTTTCAAGGATCCTGATTTGAGTTTCAAAATTAGCCCACATACCATGTAGCTACAAATGACTTGTAAATTATCCTTTTATAGATATACTTGTAGAGTAACATATGAATAAACCTACCCCGGTAGAAAAAAGGCAGGAGGTACCATGGTAGTACGATGGTAGCGCTACCATCTACCATGGAGGTATCATGGTAGTCTATCACGGAGGCTCGATCGTAGTCTATTATCGTACTACCATGGTAGTCAACGATGTAAATGCTGTATGGGTGTACATCATCCAATTTGAAATGAGCCATATAGATGATGGAATCACAAATTCAGAGTTATTTCATATCTCCCCCCCCCCTTCTTCACTTTTTTCAAAAGTATAATTTGGCGAGTACAACTGCTCTTTTCCCATCGTACCCGAACCCCCTTATTTTTTAATTCTAAGGA
>JAPYYZ010001940.1:0-14459 GCA_030522705.1 Eretmocerus eremicus | reverse complement strand
ATAATAACAATCCGTGGAAGAAAGACCCAAACCTCAAAGTCGAGGAACTGTGAATCACCATAGCAACCTTGGGAGGTCGTTCACTATATTTGTCCAATACATTAGACACTTTTTCTACACAAGACTTGAATTTTTCCCGCGTTCCCGAAGCGGCTGCAGCGGATCACATTGCAAGATTGGACGTTGAAAAAGGATTCCCGACCTTAATCTGCTCTATGGAAGATGACCCTCCTTTTTTATTTGAAGTTAAGTGAGCGCAAAATCCCAAATTTTGCAAAGTTGAGAAAATAGGCTCCGTAAATTTGTATTCACAAAGTTGTTATGCAACAAATGGCCCATATTAATATCTTCTACATCAATTTGAGTATTCATGAGAGTTATCCAACAGTCATTTAGTTCGTAATGACTCTGAGTTCTTACAGAATGACTCCCGAAAAAGTGTCTAATATATTGGACGAATATAGTGAATGGGTGAATAAAATCTAGAATTGGGACTCCGCTTACCTTAATAATGAAGACATTTGCACCGGAATCTATATACATTCTAACTTCCCCATCACTACTTCCACAACATAAGAAATTTGCCACTTGGGGAATTATCCCTGATTTAGAAAATTCCATTGATGTCCTACGGGCTTCGATCTGGGGCAATGATGATGTGTTATCGTTACTTTTATTCTCAGATACTGTTCAATTATCCGGTTTGCCATTAGATGACGATTATTTAACTGATGCCGAATCCGCCGACGGCTCCTCGCCGTCGTTTCGACTGCTCGTCATCGATGATGTCGGTGAAATTACATTATCGAAGCGCTCAGCGCCCGAGGACTGCGGCGGGCAGGGATTGGATTTAAATGCTCGCCTGAAATCCCCGCTGAGCAAGCTTGCGGTTGGACAGGTGGTGTTTGTTGTGGCCCGATTTCGCTGTTCGGGCCGGGATTGAGATAATTGGGTTGATTATTTGGCCCCTGAGAGGTCTCATAGGACTTATGCATGGGGAGGGGGGCGGGGGGGGGGCGCGTTTTCTGAATTTCCGTGAAGATTATGCGAATCCCCGCCACCTCTCACCCTCCCACGATGGCCGCCGCAATTTGGGCGAGTACCCGGTCGGTCTACATTTACATCATTTCTCTTAAAATGGTCTTCGAGTACCCAGCAAACCTCTGCATCATGTTCCGGCTTTTCACATTAGTGGCAGACTCTATTGTCGCTTTCTTTTTCAAAGCATTTTGCTTCAACATGATTCGTCCCGAAACGATACTCACATCTCTCTTTGCGATTCTACGATGTGAAGGTTTGCGTGGCAAGTGGCTCTAGCGATACAGAGGGGCTGTGTGCGCGCTATCTCCTCCTCGTTCGGGTAATGGCTTCGTTGCATTCCTGCTTGCTGGGCGAGCTTTATCGCCTCGCGAATGTTCCTCGGCTTACCGTTCCGGACTATGTTTTCTAACTTGGCCTCAATGCCAATGATGTATCTCGTCATCGCCGCTGCCTTAGCATCACGCTTGCGAGACTCGATTTCGGCCGGCGTGTAATTCGTTTTCCCTTTCACGATTACTCTGAATCTCGCCAAAATCTTTCGGACCCGGAAGCCGTATAATTCTGAAGACTCACCCTTTTTTTGACACATGCCTTGATCTCGGAAATGACGTCATCCAAAGAATCGGTAACCAAAAATTATTCTTCCGATTCTCCCAGGAATTCCTCAACAGATGCAAAATCCATCACTGATGAACCGTATAGGGTTTTCGCGATTCCTCTCAATTTGTTAACTAGAGTCATTAGAATCATACAGCTGGACTCCGGCCCGCCTACGTTCGCCGCGAATCGCATCGCTGCACAAGGAGCGTTTGAATACTCAGAGTCCCCGTTGAATTCTCCAATATTTTTGAGGCATTCATAGAGATGGATCTCGATTCCGCTTTTCAAAATCGTTTGGATTGAAGAGTTTCTTCCCCTCAGAATGAATTGTGGTTGATTATTCGAACCCTGAATATTCTGCCTATCAACTGGTATGTGGCTCTGGATTTCAACGTGCTGGGTGTAACTTTGTTGCCTGAACAAAATCTCGCGGATCCAACCGAGTCGCATTCCCATCTTGGAGTATGTAGCATTCGCGTTGTCCATCGAAATTAGGTGGAGCGCAGGCTTGATATCGATTCTGGTGAGCACATTCAGTCTGTCAATGTAGACTAGCACCTCGCGGTTCGCAATCATTAACTCTCGCCCACATTCTTAAAATTCCGTTTAAATTCACTACTTGGAAGAAACTTTCGATTTCTGGTTTGATTTGGGCCTGGACAAAATATCGAGAGGAGGCAGCCTATTCATGAGCAAAATCATTCATATTGAAATTCCGTACATTGGAATTTTGAGGAATATTTTGATTTGAATAATGTTGGTTTCGGTTAGCTAGAGCACTCGTATTCTGGGAAAATCCATTCAAATGAGTATCCTGCTCCTCAGATTGGGCAGAATCCCAAAGAGTCTCTTGTAAAAACTGTGTCACCTTATCTCTATGTATCAAATTCGGAATTCTGGGTTTTGGAGAATTACTTCGGCCCCTCTGATTCACAGTACCAGTTTCGGAATATTGCTGTCCATTCGAAAAATTTCGTCGTTGCTCATCTATTGGAATTCCAAAGTCCGGGTAGTATGAGAAAGTCTCACGTATTCTCAGATTTTAGGTATGTTTCATGTGTATGGTTTTACTGCCTCCGCATCTCAACGATTTGGCCGTTTGGCCCCATTACGCAGAATAACGGCGGTAGTAAAGGAGGTGCAACTTGATTTGCGGCGGATGGCCGGATCGGTTGCATCCAGATTAGTGATCCCTCAATAACCGATACTGACTCGCGCCGCTGCTGATAGCTCGGTCCGATAAACTGTTGTGGTATTATCGGCGAATCGTTACGGCTAATTGAAAGCGCTTGACTCCTATCTCCCAAAGTCTCTACCGTGCTCGCATCAACTCCCCAAGCTCCGTCTACTCCTTCCTCATTGAAGTGAACATTCAACGTACTAGGATCACACCCAGCTCGTTCAGCTGGATTTCCAAACTCTTCATCTCTTTGACTCTCGTCAAATAACTCAGGACGGAAATTGAAATCTCTTGGAATGGCTCCAGTGAGAGGCCAGGGACTCCTTGTTATTCGATTTCGGAAACATATTCCTGACTTAGTACATTTTGAGCTTTTTAAATAAAGTTCTCCACGAGAAACCGAGGTGATTGCGAGAGCGAGATCGAATTAGAGCGAGAGCTAAGAGAATGTAAGAAGAACGGTATTTACGCTTGTATCAAGCAGCTGCAGCAGGCTACGATAAAGAAGGTCGCTGATAGCATGTCACGGTTTTCGCAATGAGCCAGCTGCTGAATCGGCGGCTGTTGAATTAAGTTTTAGGCTGATGAATGAAGTCCGATCCGGCTCGCTGGATGGAATGTGGGCGGGCAGGTGGGCACGTTGGTCCGACTCTTCTGGATGGGTTGATGTACGAGCGGGCGGGTGGTCAGGCTGATGCGCTTCCTCTCGTTTAGCTGCTTGGCTTTTTTTCTCCTTTCGCTTCAAGTCACGACGATGTCACGAAAATTTTCCCAAAAATCGCGAGAAATTCTAAAGGAAATTTCGAGAAACTCGTGGAAAATTGCCCCGCCAAGCACCAAGAGGAAGAGGTAACGTGGACAGGGGGTCCTGGTCTTGAGAGAGAACACGAGTAAATCAATGAAAGGTGACTTTAATTGATGGATTAGAGAGTTGAGAAAGAGGTGTTGATGAAATGGTTGGACAGAGAGGTCTGTCTGTGACGCAAGTCGCCGTCGACGACGACGGCTTGCGGTGCGCCCAAAATCGCGGTGGAAACGAGCGAAGCTCCATCAAAAACGTTTGGAGAGCCATTTTTTGTATGGATTATAGTTAACGTTCATCATTCTCAGTTACTGCATTTTTATTCCAACAAATTTCTTGAAAGTAAAACTGTATCACATCACTCAAAGTTAAACATTGTTTACATTCAATCGATTAATTATTATAAGTTAGTTTGGCCCACCTCATATGATTGTAAGATATCTCTAACGTTGGCTCATTGGAATGAAGCGTTATTAGAAACCACGCTATTTGTGGATTGCACATCTCCCACGCCTTAACCCTCATTTTTACCCATATTTCAGAAATATTCAATTGTATGAGTTCTGTCACAGGTCATTGTACGATCGACGTGTTTTTCTATCCAGTTGTCAGTCCAGTAGTTGATTAAGAAAGGTGCTTGGGGACGCGTTTGATCAAAAAAGCCTATTTTTCGATTACTTCCTACAAAGCTCTATGGAGCCGAGATTTGCTCCGTGTTCTTCCAGTAACTTACTATTCGAGTAATATTTCTCTGTCAAAACACACAAGTTATTCAAATCTTATGCTGAACACGATAGTTCACTTGCCATTCACCTGAATACAATATCTCCCAAGTTAGAGTAAGATCTTCAGAGTAATCGTCAGATCTCGCGAAGTCGGAATTTAAAAATCAATCAGCTACCGTTTTGGCATTCGTTGAATCATTATGAAACTCGGCAGTCATTTTTGGCTATAGAAGACGGCAACGTTCACGTCTTTAAAAAAAGAGAAATTCTCAAGTCTATCTGATCACAGACAGTTTCATCAATTAAGAGCGAACTTTGCGAAAAACGCACATTCGAGGTTATGGCAGTAAAATCTTCACAACCCGATAAGTATTCATCGAATCCGAATGAAACTCCACCGGGCCCCACGCCATAACTATGGCTAGCAGGATGCTAATATTGTTTGAGGAGAATTACCTAAATACTGAATTGGAACTTCTGAGTATTGTATGGTCTTTCCAAAAATTTCGACAATTTACTCTCGGTGCAGTGGTCCATGTAATAGATGATCACAGAGCGCTATCATACCTCATGACCTGTTGTTTTCTGAATGCAAGACTCACTCCTTGGATGCTCGCTATTTAGGATTACAACTTGATAATGCATCACATCCGAGGGGAGGGAAAACGTAGCGTCTGACGCGCTCAGTGAGATTGGATATGAAGATCGAGAGCGAGCCCCCGACGATCTGATAATTCACGCAATTTCAATGCAAAAACCGTCGAAAGGATTTGCGAAAAGGATGAGAGACATCCAATGCGAGCGACGCGGAGATGAGGGAACATCGCGTATCATCGAAAGCATTGAACATAGGACTAGTCTAAAAGATTACGATCTCATTTTTGGTGTATTAATGAAAGGATGCGCTAAAGACCAACGCATTGTCCTGCCCATGCAAGTCATGAAATTTCTGTTGGATGAGATCCATGAGTTGTTTGGGCATATCCATTAATGTGCACCAGAATGATCGAAGAGGCTTCCAGTTATCCAAACCAGTTGCAGGTCGCATCGCGTAGATTGCGGGCATGCGATATTTGTCAGCGTCACAAAGACTATACGGTATGACTACATGCGGAAACTCGGCCGATTATTCCGCCCAAACCACAAGAATAGATCTCAATGAATTTTTACGGCCCTCTGACTGAATCTACTGCTGTAGTAAAGCATATATTTGCTACACTCGATGTTTTCTCAAAATTCGTCACGTTATACCCAATAAAATTCTCAGGTACCCGTACTACCATCAACAAAGTTTTCGATGACTATATACCCCGTTTCGAGAAGCCACGGAGAATTCAATCCGATCACGGTACTCAGTTCACTGTGGAATAGTGGTTAGACCGAGTCGGAGCCGAGGGTACTCAAGCCGATTCCAGTTTCATCCGAAAACCAAATTACAATATAGTGGAAAGGATCAATAAAGAGTCACGCCGCTATTTCCGCACTTGGACAGAGCATAGTCATAAGGCTTGGGCGGGTGGGTACCCTCCATTCAAGATTGCCCGAATGAAGTGTACCACGAGACCACAGAAGTTACATCAATGGAATAACAATTGGGTGAGGTTCCTACGAGATTTTGGTCAGAATGGTTGATTCCTTCCGAACATGAAGATATTTCGTATGAGGAGAAATCAGTCCTTGCAACGCAGAACATCGTGGATGAAGGTACCAGGCGCGTATTTTTTAAAGGCCAAGAAGTATTTGTAAGAGCGTGTTATGATTCTTCAGCACTAGTTGAAGGCCCACACGTCATTAGAAAGATAACCGGAAGCTCGTCATACGGATTATAGGATGAACACTCAAATGAAGAGCGCGGAAAATTTCACACGTCTAGTTTGCGCCCATATTATCGTCGCGATGCATGACGCCATATCTCATCAACTTTCAGATGGAGTGTGACCGAAAGACGTGCGAATTATCAATCGAGATGGTAGTCGAGATCAAGGACTTGATTTCTCGTGTGAAGCGACTCGAATCAGAACGCTAGAATGACAATATCTAGTAGTTTGAGTCATACTACCTGATCAAAACCACTTTCCACGGGTTGGGGGTTGTCAAAAAGCGCGTCGCACAGTGGGAGATTTGCATTTTTTTGTGTCAAAAGTTAGCAACTACAGTTCTAGACGTTTTATCGACATGATTCAAAATGGATATGACAGCTCAAGTCTTGCAGAATATGGAAAAACCCATGCGGTTCGCGAGAACTACTAGCCATTGTCGTGGAAAATGGATGGGATCTGGGAAACGGGTGTGATATGCATTCTACCACGAGGTACTGGAAGTTGGTAACTCTGTGTCTTCTCTGATTCATTCAAATGATCATTGAATAGAAGTTCCAATACCAACGGGATATTCTCATTGGCTTTTGATGCTATCCCCGTCCGGAAGAGTGTCGGAAAACTCGAAAAACCTCCCTAGTGAGTACTTTGAAAAATTTTGAGTTCCATCCTGGAATAATTCTTACTGACCAACTAATCGTGAGTGATCAATCAATCATCCTCCCCCCCCGCCTCCATCTCTTTCCTCCCCCTTCAAATACTCGCTCAATTTTCGTGACTGAATCTGCCATAGATCGATGGGGGATGGTCTAATGTTCCAATTAATCGATACGGAGTATTAAACCATTCCTCGTCAAGTACAGGGATGAGAAACTGTTCTTCGGACAATTTAGTGTACATTTTAGAGATATCTGAAGCATTTTTCTGAGAAGATCGCTTAAAAAGTGAAAAAATCTGATGATGAGTTCCGACTGAAGTTAAGATTTTTGTCTGGAAAAGCAAAAATCTGCTGATGCTCAGCCGGAAGTGACCCAATCTCCCTATTCTATTGCACTCGCAGCCCCCCCCTCACTCTCCCTTCTCCTTCCTAAAAACTGACGTAGATACGTGTAACTGGGATATGATAGATTAATTATTCAACGACCACATCTATTGTTTCCTGTAAAACAGGAATTCATCCCTAATTTCCCACATGCATCAGATGCCGGAAATACTGCATTTCTAAGCACTCACCTGAGAGAAATTCGTGGAGTTCGAGAATGATGGCATACCACGAATCCGAAACTTCTCCTCGAGTCAAGATTTTTGGTCTTGGAATAATATCTTTCATTTCTCCACCATTTCATTGACTGGTTACGAAGTAAATCTTTTGTTGATCTAAATAGTCCTAGCCTATGAACCTTACGACTGAAATTGGGTGTGATGAAAATGTCTCGCTGAAGTTGGTCTCATGGGTTTCAGATTCAGAATGTGGAGAGGAAGCGTAATCACAAGTGCTAATAAATCCGAAGAGTGCTCGAGATATGACTTGTGACCAAATATTCAAATAAAAAGGCTGAAGATCTAGTTTTGGAGAAGATGTAAGATTATCTTGACTCATACATATACGATGACCCAATCCGACAGATATCTAAGGGTTTCTGAGAGGACGAGGTGGAGGAAGGGGGGGGGGGTAAGAAGAGGAGGAAACGGGAATCGAGACGATTCTAGCAAATCATCAGCAGATGCTACGTATTGTCCAACAAAAACCTCAATTCCTTAGAAACTTCACTTTCCAATTTTTCCGACTGTTGACGCATTTTTCTAGCCCGTAAATGTATCAGGAATCTCTAAAATGCTCACCAAATTGTCCAAGGATGAGTTTTGCATTCCTGCAGTTGACGAAGAATGGTCCAATACTCCGAATCGATTAATTGGAACATTGGAACATTCCCGATCGATCTATGGCATATTCGATCACGGAGATCGAGCGAGTATTTGAGGGGGGAGGAGAGAGATGGGGAGGGGGGGGGGGATGGATTGATCACTCACGATCAGTTGGTCAGTAAGACTTTTTCCAGGGTGGAACTCAAAATTTTTCAAATTACCCACTAGGGAGGTTTTCCAGATTTTCCGATACTTTCCCGGACCGGGAAAGCGTCAGAAGCCAATGAAAGTATCACGTTGGTATCAGAACATCTATTCAATGATCATTTGAATGAATCAGAGATGACTCAGAGTCACCAACTTCTCGTATCTCGTGGTACAATGTATATCACACCCGTTTTCCAGATTTCATCCATTTTCCTCGACAATGAAGAGTAGTTCTCGGAAACCGCATGGGTTTTTCCATATTCTGCGAGACTTGAGCTGTCATATCCATTTCGAATCATGTCGATAGCACGTCTAGAACTGTAGTTGCTAACTTTTGACACAAAAAAATGCAAATCTCCCACTGTGCGCCGCCGCGATAGACGAAAGAAAGATGAGACAGGCCGATGCAATTGCTGGCCTTTGTATGAATGACGTGAAATTGAGAAATCGAATGATGGCGATGGATGAAGATTTCTGCACGTCAAATAAGATTCACAATGAAGATTTCTCTCCACAAGAGGCACAAGTCTATGCGTTGAGGTTTGAGATTAGAATAAAGGAAAGAGAGTTAGTTCACGCAATGTCTAAATTAAGGCTGAAATAAATAAAATCTATCTGAGGGAAATACGCTAGAGGTTTTATTTATCTTGCTCGTTATTGAATCAATATTCGAATTTTCAATCGTTTTCTCAACACAAGATTATGAAACCATTTGAATTTCAGTTATTTCACCTCGATAAAAAAGATACGTATCACTCCATTCGGTAGATCAGACGAAGGACATGGACAAGACTAAGGACACTCAATTGTGAATAATTCCTCTTAGTGTTCATCAATGCCAGTATCAAAATCCAAACAGGCTGGGCGACGCATGAATAGGAAATTGGAACGCTTATGGACCCGTCTTGAATTAATGCAGGGCGAAATGAGTCAGTTCAAAAAACCTGTAGAAAACAAGCCACTCCGGGAAGCTCAGAACCTCGTAAGCGTGCCTGAATCAGTAGATACGGAGGGCTGTTCAGTGATTAGGAACGACCTTCCGTGGGAGCAGTTTGAGGGATTGAACCTCGAAGTACGTACTCCATGTCGTGGCGTGTTGTGTTGTCGTGTCGTGTTAGTGTGTAAAAGCTGAGGTCATGGCAGAAGATAATCTCTTCCATTTTTTCGTGACTGTAGGATGCCTATTAGACCACGCGACAGGGAGCAGATGAGAGCTTGGGGCAAGATGTGGGGGAAGGCGCGGCGTCGGGAAAGAAATGTGCAGGTGCAAGAGGAATGGCAGCGGATACCCGAAGAAGAGGTACAACGGGATCAATGGGTCCGGCTAAGGAACGCCGCCGCGCCGAAGAAAATGCAGAGCGAGAGCGAGAGGCCTAGGGTGTACGCCTCGAGCGCGAGCGTGAAGGGCTTCACTGAGAACAGGAGAGGGTGGACGCGCAGCGTGCACGCGAGCGAGAACGCCGCCGACTGCACGTAGAATTGCTGGTGCAAGACCCCTGGTCCGAGCGCCAACAGCGCTATGACACCATGAGACTCATCATTGAGTACGTGTACCGATTTTTCTTCAATTTTTACATTCGAGGACGACTTGTATATAGCATCCATAAATTTCATATCTTTTGTTCGTCTTTCGTCAACTCAAAAATCCATTCAGCTTATTCGGATCAAAATTGGAATCAATCTTTAGTACATAACAAACTAATCTAAACTAACACTATCCCTAGTAAGATAGGAAATATTGGACGACGTCTTCAACGTCAAGTTACGACGAGATTAGTTGGAAATTTTTACATTTATATACCTAGAGTAATCATAGAGGCTATGAAGAGTGCTTTTCACAGTTTTGTTGAATTTTCATCAAGCCTAGAGTCATTTCTGAAAATTCAAAATAGACTCTCCAACCCTGCGATTTTTCGCAAATTTTGCATTGCGAGAAGCGAAAGTATTCCATTGGAGTCAAGTAGTTAGAATATAACACATCACTAACAAGGGGCATGTAAAGCTACTCATTTGGATATACTAATCACATGTCGGAATCGCTATATGTTATGGTGGTTTCAAAGGCATACACGCGTTCAAATATCCGCGCGTAAGAGTAAGCTCAAGTTCGGAGATTGGTATGGGAGCGATGATGTCTATGAGATGAGTGGTACTGGTGCGGAGAGATATGACTGCATGCATGATGATGAATGTATCGCGCAAGCGGCGAGCTTTGGAGCCACCGAAAAGTCGAGGAACGCGCGGAAGCTAATATGCGTGCACAAGAAAGGAGAAGGACACTTTAATCTAAGGGGAGCAGCGCCCAAGCAATCTCGGGAGACCGAGCCCTGCCAAGAGTTCAGCTCCACGCAACCGCCGCAGAGCCAACCTCGAGTCGACGAGTCACGAAACCTTGGAGTCTACGTCGCAGCTTCATCACCGAAACTTCTCATCAACGCCTCTCAGACCACGAAACACGATATCAAGAAAAGACACTGAATGACTTTGAAACTCTCTACAGGAGACTTCGCCGTCGAGTATAATCAGGAAAGAATAAAATCAGAGAGTCCTCGACAGGGACACAGCCCTGTTGCCCTGAATCTCCGCCCCATTTGTCACTAATGACCCCTTTGCCTCTCGCACCATAACTCAGCAGTAGAATTGAACCCTGGAGGAGAGGCAAGGCTTTTTCGCAACGCCGCGAGGAAGTAAAATCACGTATGGTCGAGTCACCGCGGGCTCTTCATGATTTTGAGTGAAGGAATTCCCAGTTCAACAGATATCATGAAAATGGAACTATATTTCATCACTAAGAGTTAAGCATTGTTTATATTCAATCAATTATTTTTCATTAGTTAATTTGGCTCACATCATATGACTTCAAGATATCTACTACCTTGACTCATTGAAATCAAGCATTATCAGGAATCACGTCGTTCATGAATTGCACATCTATCACGCCTCAAACCTCATTTCGACTCATAATTCAGGAATATTCAATGTATTAAGTTCTGGCACACGCCACTACACGATCGACGTATCTTCCTATCCAGTTGTGAGTCCACTAGCTGATTAAGAAAGGTACTTGCGGACGCGTTTGAAAAAGGAGGTCTATTTTCTTACCCTTTCCTACGAGGGTCTAGAAATCCGACTTTTGCTCCGTGCCCCTTCAATAACTTTCTATATTGGAGTGGTATTTTTCTGTCAAACCATATAAGTTATCGTCAAATCTTGTGCTGAACGCGATAGTCCGTTTTTCATTCACCTTAATACAATATCTCCAAAGTTAGAGTAAGATCTTCAGAGTAGTCGTCAGATTTCGCGAAGTCTTAATATAAAAACCAAGAAAAAAATCATCAGCTACTGTTTTGGCTTTCGTTGAATCATTATGAAACTTGTCAGTCATTCATCGCTACGAAAGAGGGCAATCTTCACGTCTTTGAAGAAGAGAGATTCTTGAATCTATCTGATCACAGACATTTTCATCAATTGAAAGCGACCTTTGCGAAAAACGCATATTCGAGATTATGGCGGTGAAGTCATCATCATTCGATGAGTATTCATCGAATCTGGATGAAACTTTATAACATTCCTTCGACCTGTCATTCTCACTAAACGAAACTTGCACATTCAATATTCCGAGACCAGTTGGGAAAATGGCAGAATCCTGGAGCAGAGTAGCGGAGATTCAACGAATTCAGCAAATACGCGTGATTCGTGAGTCCGAAAATTCACGAGCTGCAGGTCGTGAACCTACCGCAACTATTCATATGATACTTCAATAATCGAGCATATGAACAATCTTTTGGACCGGTATTGCACCTTTGCCGGTCATTGGTGCAACTATACTGCACGTTGCGATGTACTAGACTGTAGTCGTGTATCGCAGTGTACGTCCGAAAAGGCCTACTTGAAGTTTAGGCCTCCGTAGATCAGTGGGATGGGTTCATGCAATTGTTACAGTCAATGCCATTGTAATTGAAGAACGGAGATCACGGGGAATATCTATCCTGTTGATCGTACTCATTCCGTAATCCCATCATTATCTCGATGCCCCCAATGCATCAAAATTCAAATGAAATAATCTGAGTCGGTTGAACTTGGTCGTAGTTTTCAAGCTATTTCGTTGATCATGACTTTCGGAATGTGGCAAACAGCAATACATCGGGATTACTATCGTGATATTTTACGTCATAATACCCCGTAATGTTATTTCGTAGTTCAGTCTTGCGTGTTCCTATCTTTTCAAGTGGATACTATCGCTATTACATTGTGGTTTCGGAAGAGAATTATACAGATTTATAACGTCTTCGCTCATGAGAATTTCAATATGAGTGGACGGTTCATGCTGTGATACTCTGGCGCATCACAATCAAACTTTCATAGGCCCTCTACAGTACACTGGCAAAAAAATCTCTTGATGTAAGACATCTCGAAATGCTAAACCTCTTTTCGAAGAGTAGTTCTAGGCGAAACAACGATGCGATAGTATGAACCACCGAAATTACGTGATGATATCATCGATTCATATCACCATATTTTATTTCCAGATAATATTACCATATCATACCACAAAATATTATTACGTGATTCTATCACATGATATTATCACGTGATTATTTTGGACCACGTTGTCCAACTAATTGGTGACCATATCGTTAGAATCCACTTTGTGCTTTTTTTCAAACGATGGATGCTCCGCGAATAATCACAAGCACAATATTGTTGCAGATATGATCAAATATCGTTATTCGTCAATAATACCAAGAACTTCCAGAGATATTATTGAACAGACTCCTCATGCTTTGGATTAGCACACTGGCCATCTACAATCTTTATGTTCACTTAACTTTGTTTTCTTTGGCAAACTGTTCCAAAGTCTTGGAATCCACATCAATGAACTAAAATTTTCTCACTCTGGAAACCTTTCAGAGATCTCAGTTGTACATTGAACAGGATTCGACCTTCAAACTCTCACAGGATGATTCACTCATGGTTGAAGGAGTATCGATGCCATGCCTTCATACTACCAATTTAAATTTGGATAATCAAGCAATCTTGCTTCTACTTGTCCGCTCATGATGTTGCGTGCTTTAGGTTCCAAATGTCAAGAACTCTATCTGTCACTGGGCAAGAACATCAGTCAAAACAATGTGAAGCTCATTCTAGAAAGACAAGAACGTTGTGGGGGGCGTTCGAATTCACAGGGCGTTCATAAGAGCGCGAAAGAACGAATCATCAACGATCTATTCGTGCGTAGAGCGATCTTATGAGTCAATAAATCTTCCCGCCGACCTTTGTGTAATTCTCTCTCCAAGTCAATGATTCAGAAGATCCAATTCAGCAATGCAAAGAAAACCCAAGAAGTTTCGATTTCTGACAAATTTGGGACCTGCTCATGCCCTTGAATTATTGATGAATGATCAATGATTATTTGCTTTCAGCTGGCGTCCACCGCGGCTAGCCGACGAGAATTCCGAATTCACGAGAATTCACGCGAAAGTGCGGGAGCGAGAGTAAGTGACCACGAAACACGAAACCTCAAGCAAATACGCCACTTACCTTGCCAACTTCGTTCCGCCGATCACACCCTGCTGAAAAAGATTACGTTGGATCCCACGTGGGGTCCCACGTGGGGTGCAGCGTGGGGTCCCTTATCCGACGTGGGGTCCCACGTGGGGTGCAACGTGGGGTCCCTCATCCGACGTGGCGTCCCACGTGGGATCCCACGTAGTACCCCACGGGCTGGTGATATCATGTGGGACGTCATGAAACAGGATTCAAAGGTACCACGGAACTCGAAAGACACCGTAGAACCCTGTGGGACCCTGGAGACTCACTTGGACCTCGAGGGAACGCCATGTGGCCGGGCGCTGTCGGGGGGAGATCGCGTGGGGTCCCACGTGGGGTCCCTCATCTGACGTGGGGTCCCACGTGAGGTGCAACGTGGGGTCCTTCATCCGACGTGGGGTCCCACGTGGGGTGCAACGTGAGGTCACTCATCCCACATGGGGTGCAACGTGGGGTCCCTCATCCGACGTGGGAAGCAACGTGGTGTCCCACGTGTGATCCCACGTAGTACCCCACGGGGGCTGGTGATATCATGTGGGACGTCATGAAACAGGATTCAAAGGTACCACGGGACTCGAAAGACACCGTAGAACCCTGTGGGACCCTGGAGACTCACTTGTAGCCTAAGAGAATTAGAGTCAAAACCGGTCTTTTCATTCGAAAATTAAATC
>JAPYYZ010001939.1:0-14869 GCA_030522705.1 Eretmocerus eremicus | reverse complement strand
ATCGGGGTGTCGAAATTAGAGCCCCGGGGCTGATTATTTGGAAATTAATCATGTGATGGACTCGGTTGCTATAAAGTGGCCCGAAATGAGCCAGAGAGAAGTTGCTCAGTCGCGTAATTCAGAGTGAGAGGTTAAAAAGTCACAATTCAAAGTGAGATAGGCACGGCGCCTCGCGCTCGATAGTTCACATTTGTTCACTCATACTCGCCAGCGAGGCGCTATCGCGCCTTTTGATTTCAGTCAATGTGAGAATAATAAATTACGTCAGGTTCAGTCGAATATCAGAGATTTTTACCTTGAGAATGTCTCAGTGACCCAGAAACTATACTTGTACCTTTTGTACAAGTTTGTACAAAATTATACCTGTACGTTTTGTACTTGAACAAAATGAGCGGGCTTCCTGGGACCCAGCGTAATTTCATAAAAGGATTCCCGATAGATTCCATCACAAAGCAAGAATTCTTCGTGCATGTGTGAATGTTTTGATTTGGAACTTCAACTCCTTCTATTCAGGAACATTCTCGATGACCACCAAAATGATCTGTTACAGAAAAGAATTGGGAGTATTCAGACCCGAGGTACAAGTAATTCAGCATAGGAGAATATGATTGCGTACAACCGACCAATTCATTCACTGAATATTCCCATTGAAGAAGAGATTATACCATTCTCGTGGCTCCAAAGTTCCGTGACTCTAGCGCGAAGAGTTGCAATTCCCTCCTCCAACAGGTCATTTTGACGGTGATTCATGTTGCTACAAAATAAACTAGGTTTCAGGATCAAGGAACGACGCGGAAGGTCATGTCTCGTGATCCGAATCATAATCGAAGTATTTGTAGTTCATATAAGATAATTTTCCCACTTCATATAGTTCTTCATGAATTTCCTTCGAATCCGTGGGAGCCGATTTGATTAGAGAAAAATTATGGTTACTTTCTCGTAAGGTGAAGATTACCTTGGAGAATGATCACCAAAATAATGCTCTCAGAGTTGGAATTGTCTTTCCGGAAGTCGAAAGAATAGATCGAATAACAGGAATGCATGATACATCATTACATACAAATGATTGTATGGGTGGAAGAAGGAAGTTTGACCTGTGGGGAGATTTAAACTCCCATCTTTCACGTAGCGAGCAGGAGTCTGACCTCTCGACCACGGCTTCACCTTTGTTATGATAATGGAAAAGATGCGTATATGTTACTGGCCCCCAGGATAGTTCTGGAATCAGTGTCGCTGTTTTCGAGTACGTGACTTCCTTCTTTCTGGAATCTGACAGAAAATGTACCATTCCAAAATTTTCCGAAGAACTGATGTTTGGAATGGAGAAAAAAATGACTAACTTGATTATTCACGAGGACCGAATGCACTTTCGAAGTCATCACAAGACATTTTTTCCATTAATATTAAATGTAGAAAACAGAAGAATTTGTTTCATTGCGGACGAGTACAAATTTTGGTTTTCATCCACCATTTTGGAGCGGCCATTTTGTGTATCACTGATTTCGCTTCTAATTTCGGTCCAGCGGTTATGATTACTTGAAATAACCTTTTCTACGACCACCAGAGTTTGATAAAGAACTTGCCAAACCCAGAATCATTGATAGCGTGACGAGAGGGCACAATGTTTTGCCATTCCTGGGGGGGAGGGGGAGCAACTTTGAGAACCTCTTCATGATTTATCTCCATTTGCATTGAATAGAGCTTCAATTTGGAAGGAGTTTTGATGCTCTGCGACCAACCGTTCGAGAGATATGAGATTCTGGAACATCACTTTTCAAAAATTCCCACTGTGCGCCACCGCTCACGGGCCGAACACGAGAAGCACGGGGAGGAATGAGAGACCGCATCCGCCGTGGCATACGGGTTGAAAACGGGAAGCACGGGAAGAGATGGGGAACCGCATCCGCTACGGCTCAAACACGGGAGGCACGGGAAGGGAGAGGAGATTCCATTCTCTTCGGCTCACGGGTCGAACATGAGAAGAATGGGAGGAAACGGGGAAATTCCATCCACCATAGCTCACGGATCGGACGCGGGGAGCACGGGGAGGGACATGGAACCGCATCCGCCGCCGCTCACGGATTGACCACGAGAAGTTCGGGAAGGAACGGGAGACCACATCCGCTGTGGTTCGCGGGTCGAGCAAGGGAAGCACGGGATGGAACTGGCAACCGCATCCGCCCTGGCCCCTGGGTCGGATTCACGGAGCACGGGAGGGGATAGGACATCTTATCCGCCACGGCTCATGGGTTGAACACCGGAAGCACAGGGAGGAACGGGAGATGTTATCTGCCACGGATAATGGGTTGAATACGAGAAGCACGGGAGGAAATGTGGAATTCCATCCACCACGACTCACGGGTCAAACGCAGAAAGCACGGGGAGAGATGGTAGACCACGTTCACGATGGCTCATGGGTCGAACGTCGGGAGCACGGGGAGGAACGGGGAATCACATCCACCGCGGTTCACGGGTCGAACACGGGGAGTACCCGAAGGAACGGGAGATTTTATCTGCCGCGGCTCATGAGTCGAATACGAGAGGCTCGAGAGTGAACGTGGAAATCCATCCGCCACGACTCACGGGTCGAACAGATGAAGCAAGGAAAAAACTGGAAACCGCGTCCGCCGTGGCTCACGGGTCGAACACGAGAAGCTCAGGGAGAGACGGGGAGTCGCATCCGCCGCGGCGCACGGGTGAAATCCAGGAAGCAGGGGGAGGAACGGGGGAATCCATCAGCCACGGCTCACGGGTTGAACACGGGGAGCACGGGAAGAACCGAGACACGGAATCCACCGTGGCTCACGGATCAAACACGGGGAGCATGGGAGGGAACGGAGAGTTCCATCCGCGACGGCTCTTGGGTCGAATACGGGAAACATGGGGAAAAACCGGAGATTTTATCCGCCGCGGCTCACGAGTCAAACACGGGGACCACGGAAAGGAACGGGAGATTCCATCTGCCGCGGCTCACGAGTCGAACACGGAGAGCACGGGGAGAAATGATAGACCGAATCCGCCGTGGCTCACAGTTCGAACACGGGGAGCACGGGAAAGAATGGGAGACCGCATTCGCCATGGCTCACAGGTCGAACACGGGAAGCACGGGAAGAGATGGAAAATCGGATCCGCCGCGGCTTATGGCTCGAATACGGGAGACACGGAAGGGAACGGGAGATGCCATCCGTCATGGCTCACGGGTCGAGTACGGGAAGCTCAGAGAGAGACGGGGAGTCGCATTCGCCACGGCGCACGGGTAGAATCCAGGAAGCACCGGGAGGAACGGGAAATTTTATCAGCCACGGCTTACGGGTCGAACACGGGAAGCACGGGAAGAAACGGGAGACGGAATCCACTGTGGCTCACGGGTCAAACACGAGCAGCATGGAAGGGAATGGGAAGTTCCATCCGCCACGGCTCTTGGGTCAAACGCGGAAAGCACGGGGAGAGATGGTAGACCGCATTCACGATGGCTCATGGGTCGAACGTCGGGAGCACGGGAGGGAACGGGGAATCACATCCACCGCGGTTCACGGGTCGAACACGGGGAGTACCGGAAGGAACGGGAGATTTTATCTGCCACGGCTCATGAGTCGAATACGAGAGGCTCGAGAGTGAACGTGGAACTCCATCCACCACGACTCACGGGTCGAACAGATGAAGCAGGGAAGAAACTGGAAACCGCGTCCGCCGTGGCTCACGGGTTGAACACGAGGAGCTCAGGGAGAGACGGGGAGTCGCATCCGCCGCGGCGCACGGGTGAAATCCAGGAAGCACGGGGAAGAACGGGGGAATCCATCAGCCACGGCTCACGGGTTGAACACGGGAAGCACGGGAAGAACCGAGAGACGGAATCCACCGTGGCTCACGGGTCAAAGACGGGGAGCATGGAAGGGAACGGGAAGTTCCATCCGCGACGGCTCTTGGGTCGAATACGGGAAACATGGGGAAGAACCGGAGATTTTATCCGCCGCGGCTCACGAGTCGAACACGGGGACCACGGGAAGGAACGGGAGATTTCATCTGCCGCGGTTCACGAGTCGGACACGGGGAGCACGGGAAGGAATGGTAGACCGAGTCCGCCGTAGCTCACGGTTCGAACACGGGAAGCACGCAAGGAATGGGAGACCGCATTTGCCGTGGCTCACAGGTCAAACACGGGAAGTACGGGAAGAGATGGAAAACCGGATCCGCCGCAGCTTACGGCTCGAATACGGGAGGCACGGAAGGGAACGGGAGATGCCATCTGCCTCGGCTCACGGGTCAAATACGGGAAGGATGGGAGGAAGAGGATACCACATCGGCCACAACTCACGGGTCGATCAGCTGAAGCACGGGAAGAGACGGGAAACCGCATCCGCCGTGGCTCACGGCTCGAACACGGCAGGCACGGGAGGAAACTCGACGAGCCGAAAAGGGGATCAACTCATTGGGCAGATTCCAATGTTCGGAGTCGATTTTCAAGGTCATCGAGAAGCTCCTATCAAGATGGACCTTCCTGCTATTAGCTAATGGAGTTTCCCGGAAATGTCTGGTGCTTCTCTCTAATTTTTGAGTGAGAACGTAGACTGAGATTCCATGAAGGAACAGGTTCCTTCAGAGCTCTAAATGCTTGAGCAGATTGCTTGGATGTGTCCATAAGGCGTCCCAACTCAGCAGGGACAGATTTTGTCATACTATCAGCACGCTCGTGCTCAGATCTTCTTTTGCCGTATCACCTCTGCTCTGCTAATGATGCTGCTAATGCGGTTTTCTGTATCTCTGCCTCACTCATAGATTGGCGATGATACGGGTTCCCGGATTCAAACTCCGGCGCACTTTAGATCATTTTGTAGATATAGAAATGAGCTTCCAAATGAGCCGAGCCACGTTAGAAAATATCGAGTCAAATTAAAGTTACAGGGAAAAAAGTGTTGTCAGCGAATAATCGATTTAACTCATTTCTAGCGAATTAACACCTTCAAACTCATTTTCGTGGTTTTACAATTACTCAAAACGGCAAGCTGATCCGATTCCACTCGAAATCAACTTTGAATCGTGACATCATGCAGAAAAACATCCTTTTTTCAGTTTTTGTCGACATTTTTGTTAAACTCATTCTCATTAGAAGAGCGCCGTGTCCTTTCCATGGAGCTGCCGCCCACCATGAGTCACTCATCGAGTCAGGCGGATATTCGTGCTACATCCATTCTCTGCTATACGATGGTCCACTTATTGATGCGGGAGAAAATTTGAGCCCTCTTGGGGGCATGTCGGAGCCATGCAGTGTCTACAACACGGATGTGGAATCTGCTTGGCAATGGAGTGGATTCTACAGGAAGAAGGGACAGACTCAAGCAAAACGAGTCGAAGACAGATCGAATACCAGCGATTGCCGAAAAATTTGAGTCAAAGACGAATCCGTGCATGCAGGAATTTCGCTAATAGTTGGCTCAAAGTCTGCGAGTCTACAGGCTTTGCAAGCTGTCGATGTCCGAGGCTCAAGCAGCTCAACTCAATTCTTTCGTGGATATCATTTGGGAAAACTATTGCACGCACAGACTTCTCACTAGCTCAAAGGTTTTGGCGATCACTGGAATCAGATCCGTGTTCTCCTCATTTTGCTCTATCACGTCCTTCTCCTAAGTGAGATCTACTTTATTGACCAGCAGATCCCACACCCGAGCCACGTGCGAAATGTGGCCACGTGGCCTGCTTAATCAAGAATCGGATAGATTTTACAGAGAAAAAGAGCGAAATAGAGAGGAAGAACACGAATTCAATCTTACCGATTGCAGAAATCTCCAAAGTGGTCAGGAGTCCGTGCGTGTAATCGTTTTCACAAATGATGCGCACAGAGTTTGCGAGTCAGACGGCTGCGCAAACAGTTGGTGATTTAGACTAGACCCGCTCAACTCGCGAAATTTGTGCACATCAGTTGCAAAATCTATCTTATGCACAATATCCCAACTAGTCTAGATATTTCGGCAATCGATGAGATTCGATTTGTCTTCTCTTCCTTTTGCGTCATTTTGTCTCACTTTTCTATGGAATTTATTCCAACACCAAGCAGACCACGTGGCCACGTCATACACACTGCACGGTTATGACACGCCCTCAAGACTATTCACAACTAAAGAGGATCAGATAAGAAATTGATCATCTTACTTCTTCTTGATTCGGTGTCAGTTTACGCCGATGAAAGCGAGGGCTTCCCAGGAACGAGTTTTTGATAGTGTTGAATCTTGATTTCCATTGATGTAGTCCGGATGCTCCGATAATCGGTGGAGTTTCACGAGCCACCAATTCAGGCACTGTAACATGGAAGGATCCATCATCAGTCATTCTAGGATATCTGTGCATTCAAAAGGCTAGTGCTATTGGATATTGGAAGTCACAGATGTATCGCTTGATTCCCTCCAAATGCGGAAGATTTCAGTGCCAAACGCTTTGTGTCATTGTGTATGTTCTCTAGACCCACAGTCGTGAGAGTCATACGACGTTAACAAACGACGCCGGATTGAAGGTCGTTACATCAACCCATTTACTACGCAGCAGTTCCCAACGGGGGAAAAAATGAGATTTCATCCTAATTCGAGTAAACTAGGTTTCAAATGAGGAGACGACGTTCCACAAACATTTTTTTTACCCGTTCGATATGAGATAAAGATTGTCCAATATATTGGACAACTAACGTAAGCGCCCACCGCAGTTTCAATGAGTGCAATTATTCATATCTTAGTTCATAACTCCTCAAGGTTATCATGTGGGAATGACATTCACCCATCAGTTTCATCATGTCAAAATAGCAATCACGGGAACAGTAACTGTCGCGTTATATACAGAGACTGGCATTACATTTCCCGTAAGGTATAGATGGTTCCACCATGCATCTGTTCGACGCAAACCTTTGAGCGTAGTTACATTGAGATTCCAATATTTTCCACGATTTGGGAAATGGATGAATGGCAAGTATCATTATTGCAGATAGCATTCGAAGGCCGTATCTTGTATGATTAGGCATGTCAGTGCTTGCGGAGAAAGTGTGCGAAGCACTGCTGTTCAAATCCAAGAATACATCATTAAACAATTTCATATCTCATAATGTGAAGTTCTTGGAATTCATTGGGTCGTACCACAATCGAAGAGCTCCTATCCATTCTCAGAAAACGATCAATATTCGAAGCAAATTTGATCAACTGTCCATCAGGAGTCTTCTCCAATGCAATTCACGTATCATTTTGCTGCCGGAGTAGATTTTGTTGATTGGAATCTTCTCAAGCAAATACATACTGTTAGAAAACACTTCTGGGTGATTTCCCCACAAATCAAAGAAGGGGTTTGGTGGAGAGAGGTGCAAAAAGAAGCTAAGAGTCTTGCGAAAAAAATTTCTATCTTTCCCAATGATTCCCGTATTGGGATTGCGCCACGCCCACTGTTTTGGAAACAGTGCCACAGTCAGATGCCACGCCACTTAGCCCCTGAGCTGCGTGGCGCGACTGAGACGTGGCGTTTGACGATAGCACTATAACCGAAACAGTAGAGTCCTTAGGAGCGGGATGCCATCCCAATAGGCTTTCGCCAGGCTATCAGCTTCAGCTTGCACCTTACTTCGCGTAACTGTTATTATGATTTGTGGAGAAATTTTTCGCTGGTTGTGATACTTTTCGATCAGTCTCCAATCATTTGAACATTGTCATTCGATGTGAAATTCAATTTTGACCGTGCGAAAGCGCGTCGATGGCACTGGGAAGCGCTCTTGGGAGTCCTCACTCGATATGGAAATACATGAGTCAAACCAACATGAGCTCCATTGGCATCAATGTTGACGATTCTTGTGATTTGATGTTACAACTTGAGATTTGTGGATACTGCCAGCAGCTACGAGTATGATCGAGCATCACCTCCGAGAGCATGGAATATCTGACAGATACCCTGATGGTTTTGTCAACTCATGCGTCTGATGGCTTGGTCAACTCAGCACGCCTTTGTGGCAGGAAATCATGACCGTGACAGGCATTCACCTAGCGGTCTCGTGGCAAGGAATCGCACGTGGCAGCGAACAGAGAGAGATGGATAGATAGATACCTTCCTCCCAAACGAGGCCCTGAAGATAGTCGTGGGCGCGAGGCCGGATTGGTTCCTTGGACTGTTCAACAAAAATTGGTGTGCCGGAGTGTTCCCGGAACCCTGGAAGCACCAGAAGCTCGTGTTCATTCCTAGAGACAAGGGCGGAGACCCCAAGGATCCATCTTCGAGCAGGCTCTTGGGCATACTCGACACATTGGGGGAATGAGACGTAAAGATGGTCCTCAACATGCTCGACAAAGCCTACGAGCGAAGCAGCGGGCTATCGCCGATGCAGTTTGGGTTCCGCAAGGGGCGCACCACGCTGCACGCGATCAAGACCGTGCAAGACAGGAATGGAACCGCGTTGGGGCTCAAACCGAAACCTGGAGGATTTTGCGCAATCATTGCGCTCGATGAGAAGAACGCCTTCAATTCCGCAAGCTGGGAATGCATTGATAGGTCATTAGTGGGCAGGGTTCCAGCCTACCTACTTGCTGTGGCCACTGATGCCCTCCGAGACCAGGTCTTGATCTTCGACACCGATGGAGGCAGAACAACGCTGGAGCTAACGGCAGGGATTGCACAAGGATCTGTACTCGGGCCACTTGGGTGGAATACCCAGGATGGCGACTTCCTTAACATGGATTCACCACGCGGAGCTGAACTCGTGGGCTTCGCGGATGACGCCGGACTCGTCGTTGTTACTCCAACTGCGTGGGAGGTAGAACTCTTTGCGAACGATGCTTTGGGGCGGATCGATGCGACGGGGTGGAACTGGTTGGGTTTGCGGACGACGCAGGATCACTCGTTATCACTGGGACCACGTGGGGATTTGAGTGTATTCACAACGAGGCACTTTACCGCGTTGGTCAGTGGTTCCCCGATAACTGCCTCGAGTTGGCCGAACACAAATGTCAAGGAATGCTAGTTACAAGGAGGGGAAGCTTCCGGATGTCCGTGTCCACCATCGATGGGCACAAGATCCTCTCGAAGTGGGAAGACGAGTAGCAGGGAGTGTGGTTCGACGGCAAATGGAGCTGCAAGGCCCAGCTTAGGGAAGCTGCGCTAGAGGCAGACAGAGTAGGCAGCGCTCTCCAGTGGCTTATGCTGAACATTGGAGGGCCCAAGCCAAACAGAAGAGCTCTACTCAGCACCGCGAGCTACTCCATCATGCTCTACGGTGCAGCCATCTAGGGTCAATGAGTCAGCGATGCCATGATCGACGGGAAACTAGGCCCTTATCCAGCGGCGTCTCGCGCTCCGAACGATCATCGCCCACTGCACCGTGTCTTATGACGCAGCGTGCTTACTGGCAGGTATGCCATCAATTCGCCCGCTTGTTGCTGAAAGAGGGCAAACATGGGAAAGGCAAGAGGTTCTCAAGAGCGACGGTATAGAGCTGGACCCGACCCGGAAGGTCCTCATTCGAGAGTTTGAACGGGCGCAGACAGTGGGGGTATGGCAGGAGGAGTGGGGAAGGTCAACCAAGGGTCGCTCGACGTGCGGACTAATCCCCAACATAGCGGGGTGGATTGATCGACTTTATAGAGAACTAGACTACTGCCTGACGCAGGCGGTGAGCGGGCATGATTGTTTCAGGGGATACTTGGATGGAATTCCAAACCAGGCCCTGAAGATAGTCGCGGGCGCTAGGCTGGACAGACATCTTGGACTGTTCAACAAGTGTCTGTGTGCCGAAGTGCTACCGAAACCGTGGAAGCATCAGCAGCTGGAGCTTATCTCCAAAGGCAAGGGTGGAGACTCCAAGAATCCATCTTCGAGCATGCCCAAGGGCCTGCTCGACATATTGGGGGTATTATACGATAGCATGGTCCTCGAGAGGCTCAAAAAAGCCTACTAGCAGAGCAGCGGGCTATTGCCGATGCAGTTTGGTTTCTGGGAGAGACGCAGCATGCTGCACGCAATCAAGACCGTTCAGGATAAAGTCGAAATGGCGCTGGGGCTTGAACCGGAACCAGGAGGATCTGCGCAATCATCGCGCTCGATGTGAAGAACGTCTTCAATTCCGCGAGCTGGGAATACATCTTTAGGTGACAAGTGGGCAGAGTTTCAGCCTTGCTGATTGCTGTGATCAGAAATGCCCTCCGAGATCGGGTCTCGGTCTTCGACACAGATGAAGGCAGAGCAACGCTAGAGTTAACGGCAGGAATTGCACAGAGACCCGCTTCTGTGCCATTCTAGTGTGATATCCAGTACGACGACTCCCTGAACATGGACTCACCATGCGGAGCTGGACATGCAGGCTTTGTGGACCTCGCCGGACTCGTCGTTGTTGCTCCAAGTGCGTGGGAGGTAGAACTCATTGCAATTGATGCTTCAGGCCGGATCGGTGAGTAGTTCCCAGAACACTACCCGGAACTCGCTGAATTCAAGTGCGATGGTCTGCTTGTTACGAAAAGGAGCAGCTACGAGCCCCCAATTTTCATCATCAACGGTCATGTGATCCCACACAAGAGGGGAATCGAGTGTCTCGGGGTGTGATTCAATGACTACTGGATCTACGAGGCGCACATCAGGAAAGCCGCATTCAAGGATGAGAGAGTAAGGTATGCCCTCCAGCGGCTGTTGCCAAACATAGGCGAACCCATGCCATACAAGAGAGCACTTCCAAAAACACCGTGTGCATGTCCATCATGCTTCACGGTGCACCTGCATGGGGGAGTGTAGCAAGAGCGACGCAGATATCCAAGGTCATCGGACCGATTCGGCGCCGAGTATCGCTTCGGACGGTCAGCGTTTACTGCACCGTCTCGGCCGACGCTGCGTGCGTCCTGGCAGGGACACCGCTCATCAGCCGACTGGTGAGTGAGCCTGTGGAGATCCGGGAGAGGCAAGGGGTCCTCAAAGCCGAAAGGGTGGACCCCCTTCACCGGGCTGCCTTTTGCGAGGCTGGAAGCGCCGGGACCTTGGCCAAATGGCAAACCGGATGGGACCGCTCAACAGGAAAAAGATGGACCAACCGATCGATCCCGCACAGAAGCGACGCAACAGCGGGTCAACATCCTGATAATCTCGCAGCCGAAGGTCTCAGTGGATCTCTCAACGTTCACCACCGACCTCGAGGGTGGAGCTGCCGTTCGTATAGTTACCTTTGTGAGATGGAAACACCGGTCAGTGAACACGGCTTCGGAAGGGAGGTCGTGGGGGATATAGCGATCTACAGCTTTTACTACTCACCCAACGCCCCGATGCAGCTCTTCAAGCAAGAACTGAGTGAGCTCGAAGTGAGAGCGTAAGGCAATGGGGAGGGGGGGGGGGGGACTTGCTGTAGTTGCCGGTGACTATAAGTCCAAGTCTCCGGTATGGAGCGGAGGACACTAGGGTGATAGAGAAGCCGTATCGGCCGAGATTATGGCTTCACTAGACTTTGCCCTGGCCGATGAGGCTGGTCAGACAATGAGGCATCGACCAAGCTCCATGTCATCGGTGTTCGACCTGACGTATGTCAGCCCACCGTTGATACGACGAATCTCGAGATGGAAAATCCTAGACACGGAGACCTTGAGCGACCACCAGCACATCTTTTTCCAGTTGAAGGGTACCAGAAAACTGAGGAGCGTGCAGCCAGCTGTCTGGCAGGTGCGGGAACTCGACCCAGAGAAGTTTGAAGAAGTGCGACAGACCGCGGGAGATCTCCCGGAGGCGCTTTAACTGAACGCTGTGTTCAGTAGAGTAACAAACATCATAGTCAGAGCGTGTAACGCCTCCATGCCACGTAAGCGCAAACCCCGCTACAAGAGGAAGCAATCGCACTGGTGAACTGATGGAATTGGCAAGCTCCACGCTACAAGCAACGCCCAATGGAGGAGAACGCAACGATTCCGGGAAGCCGGTCGACCTACAGCCGATGCCGACGAGTCTGCACATAGAGCGGCGGAAGAAGCGCTGCGGAATGCCGTCAAAGGGAGTAAGCAGAAGTCCTGAAAGAACCTGTGCGATACGGTGTACGGTGAACGCTGACCCATGAGGAACTCCTTACCGCGTAGTCATGCGCTAACTTCAATCGCAGACGGGAGCATCAGTCACGGTCGATATAGAAACGATGACGAACATAGTGAGAACCCTATTCCCTCCCGGAGACGCGAGAATAACGTTCCCGCAGCCCGCCATGGAACCCGTACCCCTATTCACGGAAGCCAGACTTGCTACGCAAGCTCATCAACAAGTGCCTCAGCGCAGGGACGCTCCCTGAACCCTGGGAGCCCCAAAAACTTGTTCTGATCCCTGAAGGTGAGAGTGGTCACCCAAAGAACCCTTTGTCGAGCCGCCTGCTAGTTATGCTGGGCAATCTAGGGAAACTATACGAATGATCGTTCCTCAACCAACTCGGAGAAGCCCACGAACACTCAGCAAGACTGTCGCCAATGCAGTCCAGATTCCGAAGGGGTCGCAGCGCGCTGCATTTGATAGGAGAAGTGCAGGACAGAATCAAGACAGCACCCACTATGGGACCAAGACCAGGGGACTTCTGCGCCATCATCGCACTGGACGTAGAAAACGCGTTCAGCACTGCGAGCTGGAAGCAGATGTACAAGTCAATGGAGGGGGAATTCCGCGATACCTCCTCGCCGTGGTGAGTGACAGCCTGCGGAATCGTATACTAGTCTACGATACGGATGACGGTCGTATTAAGTTTGAACTCACCAGAGGAATAGCGCAGGGTCCTGTAGCAGGACCCTCCCAATAGAATACCCGACATGACAGCCTCCTGAGCATCAAGCTCCCAGACGGAGTAGAGCTGTTCTGCTTCGCAAACAATGCAGCCCTGGTGGTCACTGCAGAAACTGCTTGGAGGTTTGAACAGACTTCGAACGAAGCACAATATCGCGTTGGAGAATGGTTCCCAGACCATATCCTGGAACTAGCTGAGCGCAAATGCGATGCGGTGCTTGTTACCAGGAGGAGATCCTTCGAACCTCCCACCTCCATGATCAATGGGTGCGAGATCCCCCTCAAAAAGGACCTCAAGAATCTTGACGTACGGTTCGACTCCAACTGGACCTATGAAGAGTGAGTTTCAGGAGCCGCGACGAGAGCAGAAAGAGTTGAGACCGCATTTCAGCATTCGATGCCCAATATTGGTGGACCCGAACCAACTAGGAGAGCTTTACTCAATACCGTGAGCACATGCATCATGCTCTACGGAGCACCCATGTGGGGGTAAGTGGCTAGAGAGTCCATGATAGTTGGGATAATGGAATCAGTACAGCGCCGGAGCGGACTCGGCGTCATCAACGCTCATCCTACCGTGTCAGCCGACGCTACTTGCATGCTAGCACGAGTTCCGCCCATAAATCTCTCGGTCAAGAAGCGGGTGATGACTTGGGAGCGGAAAGAAACCGTGAGAGCTGAGGGCATGGAGCTTAATCCGTCACGAGAGGCCATGATCCGGGACACTGCAAGAGCCGCCACTATTGACAAGTGGCAGACAAAATGGGATGTGTAGTACATTGTACGATGCGTGCATGAGTAAGATGCAAAGTATGCGTGTGTGTGTGTGCTAGCAGCCACCGCGAGGCTCGGAGATCCGGCAGTATGAAGTCAGACCTCCACATGTACAGAGCTCATTACAGAATATACTTTTCAAGTTCGTTGTTACACTGAACTCCTCAATTATTTACATCCTGCTGATTACGCTCCTGATCCAGCAAGCTCTATGCTACTGGTAAAAGTAGTACATTTGGCGACGAGGAAAAACTGTGATAAGTGCAAGATTGTGCATGCCCGTATTGTACACGTGGCAAAGCGGCTGATCACTGTGCGGATGAAATTACGCCACGGAGCGAATAAATACAGCAATTACGTCGATCATAAGAACAGGAGAGCTGCAATTACAAGGTATTTACACCGATCGGTGATATTGAACGAGGATGCATACGGATACGCTACATAACCTGAAACGCATATACGGTATACGTTGAGATAGCTCTGAATTCTGCACGTGCTGTGAAGACGCACGCGCTCCGATATACATGTACACTTGGGGTCAACGAATTCTTTCCGAACGCGAGTGAAGGAGTTACAACATTATGACGTCACTTCCGAAAGCGCGAGAAGGGTTAGATTCGCAGGGAGCAGGGGAAAGCGACTGGTGATGAGATCAGATTCCATTTGCGACGAGTTTCCTCGCTGTTGCCGGTTTGAATAAATAAAATCACGGATAGTGGATGCGATTTACATGGAAAATCTGGATACTGAACCTTTACTTGCAAACGGAGTCTCTCATCTGAGCAAAAATGAAGATGATTCTGAGCAGTCCTGCGAAACCTACGTAAATGTTCGCATCTGCAAAATATAGACAGTGTTGAACTCTAATAATGCACGTCACGCCCACGCAAACTCTGAATGTTATGCCATATAGTCCAACCGCCATAAAAAGGCGTATTCGAGATAGCGATGGAGATACAGTTGCGTGCAAAAGTTTCAGGCCACACTATTTTCTCTGGATAAACTTGCTATAATGTAGAGTAGGAGAAGATAGACTGTCATATTTCAAACACTGTGAACTAAGTTCAAAGAATATATGAGTGACATACACTATCAACGAAGTAACTATGGATTATTCACACATTTATGAAAATCGTATGCTCGAAAGTTTTGGGCCACGTTCTCGATCACGAATTCCAATAACATTGAGAGCTTGCAAGTATGTTTACATTCATATAATAGCTTTTACCCAGCATAGCTTTGCATTTTGCTTAGTTCTGTGTTGTTAAAATGCCGAGACGGACGCAAGTACAAGTACGTGGAAGTGTTATAAGGCTGCACGAAGAAAGAAGATCTTTACGTGATATCGCTG
>JAPYYZ010001938.1:0-14064 GCA_030522705.1 Eretmocerus eremicus | reverse complement strand
CCTTGACGAAATTTTATATGTTTTTTATATTGTGAGACTGATTTTACTTTTGCTATATGCAAATAAAGAAGGGTATCTATCTCTCTCTCTCTCTCTCTCGTTCATAATCGTTTCATCCTTACATACTTCATTCTCTTAATTCTATGATTACATGTATGAATATTGTCGTAAGTCATTTCTAATTCGATTATATAATTGATTAGAATGGAAGTATCAGAAGGTTGATGACATTATTTCGTTTTCTCTCCCTTAGATCATCAGTATATCAGTATGAGTTCATAGATTATTACAGCAAGATTCCATATAGCGCTGTAGTTGATTTTTTCAAGATTCATGTTCATGTCCAAAATCCCTTAAAACCCTTATTAATGATAACGATAGGATTGACATAAGAAGTAATGATCATAATAATAATGTCAATTGTGATGGTAGAAATTGTAATTGGATTGGATTGATGAACTCGTCGTGTGCCTTGAGCTACGCTCTCTCAAACTTAGATGAGGCTCGAAGTGCAGCTTTGCTGACTCAGGCAGAACCGACTATCCCCCAGTCTCATGTTGGATTGCAGCTGCACAAGATTCCTCGGCCGCTCATCATTGACTTTTCCTCGAGATGATTTTGACTCTGATTCGAGTTTTTGACAACTCATGATGATTGGAATTTGCGATTATCCATGTCCGATTTGGATTTGGAATCGACCACTGGATTGAAAAAAAAATTCTGAAAGATTGTCCAGTTCCCTGAATTTCCAAGGATTTCCATCCTAGACCTATGTAGTGCTTGGAGAGGGGTTCATTTTGAGCTTCTGGGTGTCTAAATCGATTGAGAATAGGCTAAGACATTGGGATTTTGGATGTTGGCTTCTTGAGACGGGAAAACTGAAATTCCTATTGATTCCCCCATGATATCGGAAACTTGTAGTTTCTTCCGAGCTTTCGCTACTTCTGTATCTTGTAATCTACGATATGAAGATCATTCCTATAAATTTTGACATCAATATGTATATTCAAGAATGATGGGATTACAGTCCAATACGCATTGAATTCGCCCTGGGACTGGCCCCTTTTTTGGATATTCATTCATCTTCAATTTTTCGCCTCTTCACTATTTTTCTGGTCAATTCGGATGATGTTGCTCTATGCTAGACTAATGACTGAGAAATGGTACGAATTTCCAGAGGTGCGAGTGAGATTATGGCTGATTATGAGAAAAACGCGCCTTTCGACTTTTTCGATGGGAAATTTCGACTTTTGTACCGTTTTTGGTCATTCCACGAAGATACTTTAACTTTTCGATCCTGACAGCTGATGGAGAAGAGAGATCGGATGTTGTTTGATCCAAAAGAGCTATCTTGGTAAACATTTCATGTCTGATCGGCGTTATTTGGTTGAAATGGAAGGACCCAATACGCATCGTCTGTGTGTTTTTGAGCGAAAAATTTTGATGCTTGCTTTATCGATTTTGATCTCTGTAAAACTTCTTTCTCATCTGAAAACATTTTGATAGCTGAGGGGTAGTGTATGCTATCCGGATGGATTGTGACTGTGGTCAATGAGTTTTGTAAACCCTGACTTTTTTCTTCGGTCTCAAGAGTACCTCTTTTTTGTGGATTCAGGCCTCTTCTCGGACTTGCCCTCGGATTAATGACTCGAATGTGACTTGAAACCTGCTTTTATGTATTTTTGACGGTTTTTATATGAGTTGTATGTAGTGGAGTGGGCCAAGCAGTGTGAGTTTTTTCAATTTGTGGTCACTATATTGGGTTTCTGGGTGAAAGGTGGTCCGGGTGTATGCAGTTCCGATGTATCGCGTATAGCGATGCAGCCCGTGCCCTGTATATCCTATTTCGCTGTAATTTGGCGGTTGGGTATCTATCATTATAGGTTAACATGTGCGATGACTTTTCCGGACAAACTCGGGGAATTCTGGAGGGATTTCCGGCAAAGATGTGGTTTGGTCCCCGTGTGACCCTGATGACGAGAAACCGGTCTCTCCTCGTGCGATTCTCGTTCTTTTTCCCTATATTCGAGGGCGAATGTAGAGTGATCTATCGAAGCTGGTCTTCACAAAGCTTGAGATTCTTTCTCTCTATGCTGTACCTCTCCAGCTGACGTCATGCGCCACTGCTTCCGCTCGAGAGCTGATAAGCGACGTGGGATGCTTATTCTCCAGACAAAGCATGTCGTAGCTGCTCAATCTGTGCTCTCGATGTTGGATCTTGAGATCGACGGGTCTCATCAGTGCCACTCGCGCGGCTGAATGGTGGGCCTCGTTGTGGATTCGACGTTGCGGCCGATATATAGTACGGTTCCGGGTTGTTGTTTTGCATGACCGTCGCGCGGCTGTCCTTCGCCTAGGCGTGTGTGTGATTGCCGAAAGTGGTATGGTGGCGGGTGTTGTGAATCGTGTTTTTTGTGACTTGTGTTTGTAGGGGGAGGGGGGGGGTGTTCGCGGTGGTGTCATCCTGTGTGTGCTAGGTGTGGGTTGCGCTGATTGTGCAGCGAGTAGCCCTGCCGCGGCTTATGACGCCGACCTGAAGTGGCCTGGTCGCGCGTTGGTCCTTGCTCGCTGCAAGGTCATAGCCGATGAATTCTCCCAGCAGCTTTATGCAGTGGAGAGCGGCCTGGCTCGTGGGCTTGCTATTCGAACTCACTTCAAGGAGACGCTCACTTGTACTCACAAGTAGAGGACCAACCTTGTGGATCACGGATTTGGCCAAAACTCTGGTAATCATCTTGTTTCGGTGAGGAATGAAGATTCTCCAGAGGGGTGATGCTAATAGACTCTCTGTTCTGAGATATAGCTATGGACTTTAGCGTTGCCCATACAGGCCCGTATCGAAAAGCCACATATATAGGTGTACTAGCAATGCTAATGTCCATAGTTGTATCTCAGAACAGAGAGCCTATTAGCACGAACCCTCTGAGATACCTCCATTTCTCACCGAAACAAGATGATTCCCAAAGTTTTGGCCAAATCCGTGATCCACAAGGTTGGTCCTCTACTTGTTAGTATGAATCGGTGAGTCTTTACATTTTTTTGGATTGTGTTCGCGTGCGGGGGTATGTGTTTTGGTCGTGCCGACGGCAAAGTGGGATAGGTAATGCGTTATGATATCGTACTCGAAATTTCGGGTGCGCTCCAAATGTGCGGTGGGCTATGAAGTATGGTGATGCTGTGTAATGTGTTCTCAACTATGGCATGATTTTAAGTACATGTCGTTTCTGCTATGAGAAAGGATATGATCGGTTTTCTATCATGGAAAATTCGTTTACTATGAGTATGTTGCAGTTCACTTCAATTCACTATGGAGTTTAAAATTCATTCATTTCGAAGTCTGGCAGTTATCTTTTTCGTGCTCGAAAATTCATTGATCTATCGCAATGACTTGACCGTGTCTGTTGACTTGGAGCTCATTTTTTAACTTATCTCTACGTTCGTTCCTGCTGATGGTTTTTGATGATCGGTTCTCCGGTGGATATTATCGGCGATGAAAAGAGATGGACTGTATGCAAGGGACGGATAGTGAGTGTGCCCTTGATGTTCCTATCGGTGATGTTGAGTGCGCACCCGGCGTTCTTGCTGATCCGTCTACGAGCGTTGGTTGGTGCTGGTGGTGTTGAACTCGTTAGACGGCGAGCGACAGCAAGTGCGCGCCCATTCTCCATGCATGACCCAGACCTGCTCGGTCTCCGGGGTGTAGCGTTCACCCGACAGCGAGAGGCGGTTGTCGTGCCGCCGTTTCACCGTTGTCCTCTGGTGATTAGACCGTTGATGTGTCCCGTGAGATGGGTTGGAGTGGTTGGCGATATGGCTCAACTGTTGTATGGCGCCCATGGGTGTTTCATCGTCCGCCGCTTTGGCAGATTCTCTCGGTCTTCCTGCACATAATATATTACGGGCGGCAGTAAAAATTGACAAATGTGGTTTTGTAATTCTGTGACCGATTTCAACTCCCAAAATCATGATAATCGTTGCTATTGATCCGAAGAGGATGTATATAGACAATTTACTCTCTAAGTCGTACAACTTTCTTGATACCGCCCCGTATTTGCTAATTTATAGCGATGATTTCTCGTAGACCCGGTGGGGATCCCTGAGCTTCCACATGGGCTGGAGAAAACGCCCCTTGCTCCTTGCGTAGGATATCATCCATGACCTCGTAGAGAAGGGAATCCATTCGCCTCGATTGGTGTCTTTTTTAGCAGGTCCTTGATGTTCAAGTCCAGCTTCTGGAATATCGGTGAGGTTTGGGTCATCTCGATGTTCCTAGACGTTGTCAGGCGTGCGTTGGGTCAGATGGCCATACACCCTGGTGATAGCTTCAGTATTCCGGTGCCATTGATTGGAGTAGATAGATGCTCGTTTCTTCTGCATTGGATGAAGAGTCACTCCTCGTCCAATGTTGAAAATACCCAGCTGTTGGTCTCATGTAACCTCATCCAATAGGTCTCGTGCATTTTTGTCACCCAGATGTCGCAGATTGATATATCTGTAATTTCTCTGTTTGACGCCATCTCAATTCCACATGACGATTTTGCGATGAGCTCTCTGAATGGTGGTGGGTTTTTGCAGATCTTTCTGCCACAGAGCTCACCGCAATCGGCTAGGTTACTACGATGGATATTCATATGAGTATTTGCTATTGTGTCCAGTGCAGAATGATGACATTTTGGATATACGTATGCGAAAGTCCTTCCGAGATGACTTGGATAGCATTACTACATAATAATCCTGTATCAATCTTGTTGACATTCACTGATAATTTTTTGATCGTGATCTGAAGCTTATCTGATTTCTCAGAGTTCATGCCTAACTCGGACTCGGTCAGCTTGGTTTTGATTCGCGAACAATTCAGCTATTCTACGTGTATCGTTCGCTCTCGTCTCGATTATGTTCCCAAGTTCGTCCTCTGATCGCTCGTCGAGAGTTCCGGAGATGATTTTCATGCCCTCCCCTACAAATGGCAGCCGGGATCTCCGTTGATGGGGGCTCCTGTGAGTCAGCAACTCCATGGCGCGTTGTTTATCCCTGCTTGTGTCACTGTTTTGCCGATGAATGGAGTTCAGCTGTGTCACATGTAATTTGTCAAGGCAAGTCGGGCTCAGCTGGCTCCACGCTTTCGTCAGAATGGCCGCCGTCCCTGACGGTTGACTCAGCTCAATGCGCTGCACAATCATCCATGTTGTCATGGAAGTTGACAGCGGGGCTATGCGTTCCACTAAGAGTCCTGGCGTGCGCTTCAGGGGTGTAAGAATTTGGATTGCCGAGGCCCTCTGCTTGCACTAGAAAATCTTGTACATTTTTCAGAATTCCGGCCAAAACATATACTGATCGAGGATGGTGTCCTGGTGATGCGGGCCTCGTCCCTGGGCCGGAGTTCATGACGGCCAGGTGTAAGGACGCATTTGATCCTACCGTGTGGCTGGATTTTTCGACATACTTGTAAGAAATTGCACGTAATTTGGAATTCTTTGTAGTGGAATTTTTCGGTCTTTGGTGTATCCTCCATGTACTCAGCGGTTCGTCCCTGGGCCGAAAATTTTTTCGGCCCTTGACGATTTTGCTGAAGCGTTGACACATGATTGTGCGATATCATGAGAAAAATATCAGCGTTTTGAATTCTGAAGTTGGCTTTGGCTTCCTCAACTTTGACGTCTGCACATCTCTTGATCTGGTCGATTCTGACCACTTCCGTGCTGACAACGTTCATGCCATTTATTAATGTGACATTCTAGTCGAATAATTCATATCTAGAATTTTGTATGGACCAATCTATTGCGGACTCATCTTATTCTTGATTGGCGATTTGAGCTCGTAGACAGGTTCACCTCCACGGAAATGGCGGCAATTGGCTTTCAAATCAAAATAATGTCTCGCACGATACTTAGAGGGGTTGATGTGGAGGGTAGCTAGAGATTGTGTCTGCCGCAGCTCCTTCCTCCTCTCGGTGATGAAGTCGTCATAGGTTCCCATGTTGTCTCGTGGGCTATGAAGGATCGGTGACCCGACCTTGTGTCCCAGCGATGGTGGACATCCCGTGCTTGCATTTTCCACGGCTTTGATGGAGTATTGGGCCGGTGGGAGTACCAAGTCCCAGTATGCACGGTCCTTTGCAAAGGCCTTGAGGAACTCCGTGAGCGCCGCGTGCATCCTTTCAATCACTCCATCACTCATAGGCGAGTAGGCTGATGTATGATATTTTTTTGTGCCAAGTTCCTCTGCAAACTCGTTTAAAACATCATTCATAAAATGTTTGACTTGATTGCTCAAAAGTTTTCTAGGTGGGCCGAAGTAGCATATGACTCTGTCCAATAGACCTCCCGCGACTTCGTGTGCCGTGGCGCGGCGCGTGGGGATCAGGATAACATAGCGTGTCAGCTGATGTCGAACTGATCAGATATATTTGAATCCTGTCTTTGACTGACGTGGAGGTTGGTAAAAATCAATGGCTATCTTATAGAACACTCGCGCTGGAGTGTCGGTGATTCTTAACGGCATGCACACTTCGTATCTAACCAGTTTGTTCATTGCACAATCGTCGCAGCGCTCGACTACTGATTTTACATTCCGTTTCTCCCTCCTCCAAGAGTATGAGTTACTCAAAGCGGCATAAGTTTGATTCATACCGCGATGACTACCACATACCGACGCGTGGAATTCCTCAATCAGTTCCAGTCTGTCGATGTCTGGGGAAACCTTGAGGCTGTGCTTGAGAATCACTGCTCGGATTGATATCCCTTCAAAAATTTCTTCAAACATTTCAGTGACTTTAGCCTATAATGTGAGTGATAGCATCTGCGTATCATGAATGATACCTATGCTTCTTCATTTTCTCTTTCAAATTATGTTTCTCAAATTTCTGAGGGCCTTCTTGACATCCATTTGCAGTGGTTTTCCCTCAAGATTGTTTTTGATAGGTGGAGCAAACGAGACAATACCACAAGACTGGAATTCGTGTCCATCACCGATGGAGAAAGCGCCCGAGTCGATCGGTTTCGTCTGAATATAATCTTTTTCTATCAGTGACGCCACTGCATTTGTACTCGACTCGCCATCGCATGAGGCAGAAAATGCTAAATTTTCTCTATACCGAATTGGGTGCTCGTCGAACACGCGAAACTTTTGCTACGGTTCTGCTTGCTCGTTGTTGCCGAGTACCCACGGTGGTTTTTCACGTGGCGGACGAACTTGCGCGAACTGATGTCTGTCAAGTGCTGATAAGTAAGCTTTTGCCTGCGTCTTCGGCTCATCAGGTTGCTGTTGGGACTGAGACTTTTCAGGAGTGTCTTTTTTCGCACTCCGAGCCTCCTCTAACACGAGCGGACGTTCGGGTCAGTTTTCGTCCCATTCGCGGTTCGCCTCTTGCTTTTCGCGCAAGTCCGTGCTCGCGATATTCTGAGTCGGTAGCATGGGAGTGAGATGCTGACTCAACATGTCCAAATGCGAATGGATTGTTCCCTCGTTCTGACTTGCATGGAAGTGAGCGTATGAAATTTCTCTCTTTGAAGCAATGGACGCATACATTCTTATTGTGAAGGCGTGAGAACAGAAATATACGGTCACCGTTCCCATACTCGGTGCCACTCGTCAGAATTCCTACTGCCGACTCAGCGTCGGTGCACAACTCGAGTAATGAACTGCCTGCGCACAAGAGATCTGCTCTTAGGTCGAGTGCATGGATATTTAGACCGCTGCATCTGATTAGGGACCAGAATAGGCAATTCCCGACCGGTAGGTCTGGAATATCGGTTTCCCTTTCGAAGACAATGTAGTTCTCTGAGTATATATTCGATAGCTGAAATCGCTCGAACTTTTCATCTGATAAAGGTTCCATCAATGGGCTAGACTTTCGTAAGGTTTGTGATACTCGGGCATCCATCCCCATTTCGACTGCTGATTCGCAACCCGTAGGCTCACGCCGCGAAAATTCTACTCTGCGCGCTTCACTATCCAATTTTTTCCGCGGTGGTGTGGGAGTTAAGGGTTCGCTTTGCATCACGTCGTTCGTCGGTAGCGCGTCAGACCGCAGCTGGCGTGTCTCGTCTTTCCTTCGCTCGCTCTCCTCCGCGTTGGAATGCGGCTCATTGCTCTGCGCGGTATGATGGGCCACGAGATCGTCACGTTGCACTCCGCTCTGTCGCTTGATCTCACTGTCTTCACACTTCTCTCGATCGTCGATTATCGCTACGCTCATATCCGGCGGGTCACGATTCCGCTCCTGCTCTGTTGCTGCACTTATGAATGGTGGGCCACCGTTGCCCTTGGCTATGGAATGTCCACTCGGGATGCGCACTTGAAAGTCGACGAAATAGCCATCGAACGAATCTTTCGGGATTGGTGGAGGGTCTTTTTGAATTTTGGAATCGCGCTCTCCTTGCATTGGAGCATCTGCAGTCTGAGCTCTTGGATCGTTTCTCCAATAGTCTCAACGCTTTTAATTCTCGGCAATAGTCTTCCAGATTTGAGTTTTTAATTTTCGTGACTTGAGTTGTCTGAGCGGATAAGGTCTCAAATATGAGGATATTGGTTCTGTTTGATTCCAGAATCTTAAATATTTGAAATTCCTACAGTTTCTAGAGGTGGATCCGACAGTATTCTCTGATAACGTTTGATTTTCGTGGTGATTTGGGATTGGTCCCTCAGACTTTCAAGTGAACCATCTTCCCTCGTGTGAATATCTTCGCTCTCTGGTATTTGTTCTGAGTCTGAGTGAAGCGGTGGTGGTGCAGAAGCGTAGGGTTTGTCGACTTGGGTGTTCAAAGGGGTCTAGCGATTTCTCAAGCGTTGTGACGATTGCAGTTTTTAGAAAACTTTCGTCGGGCGTTTCAGCTCAACGTACTGTTAGGACGGCTCCACCTCGTAATCATATTCCGTTTGAATTTCCGCATGATTTTTCTCCGTGGACTGGACATCTTCTCCTGTTGACTCGGTCTCGGAAACCTCTGATTTTTTGGCTCCCGGCGTACCTGTCGCTTGCGATTTGAATACGCGACCTGGCGGACAGTTGGCGTAACAAGATAGATTCCCTACCGCTCGCTTGTCCGCGAGTGGGTTCAGTTCGCGAAGCGGTAATTCGGGGTCGACTTCACCTTTTCGAATGATTGGGTTCCGTGACAACGCATCGGTTGCATCGTTTCCTTTGCCGGATCTGTACACTATTTCGAAATCATAGCTTCGCAATTCTGCTTTCGGACGGTCAAATCCCACGCCTACTTTTTTTGACTATGGTAGAAGCGTATAGCCTCGCAATCAGTTATGACAGTAGAATCATGGCCGTATAAATATGGGAAAAATGTGAAACACGCATGTACTACCGAGGCCAATTCTTCCGTGTATGAGGCCCATGCGAGCTGGGCCCCTCTCAACGTTTCCGATGCGTATGCTACGGGCTGATTTTTGGCTCGATCACCTATCGTTAGAATAGAACCGACTGCATAGTCACAAGCATCCACAAATGAGATGTACTTTGATTTTCCCGACAGATTTGGGCTCGCAAGCGTGCTATTGCTGCATAGCGCGTCCCGTAATCCCTCAAAGGCGCGCTGTTGATCTGAACCCCAAACGAATTGTTCGTCCTTCTTCAGAAGCTTTGTGGGGGGCTGTGAGATTTTCGCGTAATCTTTTATAAAGCGTCTATAGTAGCCCGTTGGACCAAGGAACTGACCAATTTTCCGAACGTTTTTTGGTACAGGATATTCGTGGACTGACTCGATTTTTTTCGGGTCCGGTCTGATGATGCCATTGCCAACCATATGGCCTAAGACTTCAGCTTGACGTTTGAAAAACTGACATTTCCTGGGTGCGATTGTGAAGTTTGCTCCAGTGATACACTCCATGAATTTTCTGAATTTTTCTTCATGTTGAACCAAATTTTCCGCCCATGAATATAAGTCGTCACAATATGTAGCCAAGTCCTCAACTTCGAGAGATGAGAATGCGTGGAAAATTCCGTCATTGAATGTGTCCGGAGATCCTCGCATCCCTTGCGCCATGCGGACGTGTTCCATTTGTCCAAGCGGCGTACCTCCCGCTGTATAGGGCGCTGACTCTAGGCTCATTTTTACTTGGAAGAAACCGTGCAATAGGTCGACGACTGTGTGGTACCGCGCGGATGATAACTGTTCGATTATGTCCTATGTGAACGACAGAGGCTGGCATGTGCCAACGGTGTCCTCATTTAATGCGCGAGAATCAGCGACGAAACGGGCTCTCTTTGTTCTATCTTTATCCGATGTTCTTGGTACAAGGAAGCAATCCGATCTCCAGGGCAATCTGTACGGACGCAGTACTCCAAGCTCACGCAATTTCTAAACCTCTCCCACCATGGGTTCTTCAAACGCTGGAGGTAGTCTCTACCTCTTGGCTCTTATCGGTTTTCCGGATTTCAACTCTATTTTATGTTCGATGACGTTCGTGGCTTGCGAGGGTTCTCCGTCCAGCCCAAATCGCCATGGGTTAATGCCGACTAGTTTGCGCACGTGCTCGATTTCCTCTTCGTTACATCCCTCAACATTTACATGCTTCATTATGACTTCTACTCACTTGGCCGCCGCCTTATCGCAAACGTTCTCATCGCTATCGCTTAAATTCCGAGAAAGCTTTTCTACTGTCTCGGGTACGTCCGTGTATAGCCTACCAATGTTGCACATTGCATCGTCCCTATCGATGCTTCGTTCCTCTTCCCCATTGCTCCAAGATATGCTCTTTTCGTACTTTCTCAATTCGACTCTCAGTGTGTCAATATATTTTGTTTCATTGGGAGTGTTGAGTACGCTATTCTGTAACCGTTATGATTTTTGGCTAGAAAATTCCCAAATAGAATTTCTTTCGCGATGTAAGTAAGGGGGACCCAGCTCTCCTCTGCATCATTTGTGATCTTGAATTTGATCATCCTTCTCACAATTGGCGGCACTTTTATTTTCTCTTCGGATAGCAAGAGGGTGGTAAAGTCATCGAATTCAAGGCGGCGGGCTTTAGGGTTCAATTTCCTCCCGCATTTAGTCAAAAAATCCCATCCCACTAGTCCTTCACAATCTAGTAATATTGTGTCGGGTATGACATGGAACTGCCACTGCATGCCACTTATTCTCATCTTAATTACTCCCATTGACTAGAACTCCCCCTTGGCTACGCGATGAATAATCAATAATTCATAGCTATTGATAGCATCCAATATTCTTGATTTACTTCCTCTGATGATGGTAACATCCGCTTTGGAATCTATGTACAATCTGGTTTCTCCATTCGAAACTTCACGGGTCTTAAACTCTACCACTGGTGGGATTACTCCCGTTTTCAAAAATTTTATTGATCTCGTACGAATATTAGCTTGGAGCAATGGTGGAGGGATATCATTCTCGGACTCTCCAACTATCAAGTTTTGTTTGGATTCATTCTCGGCAGATGATCTTCCAGCCGCTGATGAATCAGGTGATGACTCACCGTCGTCGTTTTTCTCACTCACCGGTGGCGCAATTTTCGTTGCAACATCGATGCGCCCGACGCATGGAGATTGCGGCGGACGAGCGATCAGTTTAAATGCTGGTGCAAATTTTGAGCCGGTTGATTTTGGGTCGGAGCAAGTGGAGCTTGGGGCTGGCTCATTTGTGGCTGTTGGTCTTGAGCTTGAGGGGGCTGTGCAGGTGGAGCTTGTGGTTGGGCGTCATTATATTGCACTCCTCTTGGGTTATTCGGAGGCACATGATATTGATCGGGACCCGGTTGATAGTTGTCACCCTGTTGTGGAGGTGCATTGTTTCGCTCGTAAAAGCTTCTATTATGGCCGCCTTTACCCCTACCGCAGTAACCTCCTCGGTTCCGGTCGGTGCTCGGTCGGTCAATCTACACTTCGCGCTTTCTGAAATCGGCCTCCGGAATCCAACAAACTTCCGCGTCATGGACAGGTTCCCCACAAGATTGGCACTCTTTATTGTCGCTCTCTTCTTTGTAGCATTCCGATTCTACGTAATTTGTGAGACCACAGTAAGAGCAAACTATTCGTGAATCTGCCATCCGGACATTGGTCTTATTTCCGGATGAGGGTTGGTCTGTGCCTGTGGGAGATTCTCCGTATCTGGATAGTCTTTACGTTGTAGCGCTGCTTGTTGAGCATATTTGATTGCCTCGCGTATATTGCCCGGCCGATAGCTTTGCACTACGCCCTCAAGCTCGGTACCAATGCCTGTAATAAAGCGCGTCAGAGCCGCTTCGTCAGCGTCTCACGTGCGGGATGTTATCTCGGAATTCTCGTCCCGTATGATCCTAACGATTCATCTTTTTCCATTGCGTAACTCTTCAATTCGGACATAATATTGTTCAGGGGATCCACCAGAGTGAATTGCTCTCCCAGTTCTTCCAGAAAAAGCGCGACTGACTAAAATTCCAACACTGTTGATCCGAATAATGATTTTGCTGTCCCTCTCAGTTCACTTGCAATGTTCATCAGGATCATACGGTCCAATTCGGGCTTACCTACGCTTGCTGCTATTCTGACCGCGTGCAAAACGCGTCCAAGGAGTCTGAGTCTCCGTTGAACTGTCCGGTGGCCTTCAGTACTTTATGAAGGCGTACGTCTACCCCTGCTTCCGAAATTATTTGGCCAGGTGAGTGCGTGTGACGGTGAGAGAATTGAACCTGCTCATCTGAATCTTGGAAGTGCACTCCTTGAGGTGTGGCTCCATTGAGCGTAGAAGGTTGTTGAGTAACCGTCTGAGGTGGCCATTGTGACATGCCATTCTGTCTCATTTCTCCAAAACTGTGCGGTACTCTATGATTGTCATCAAAATTTTGCGGTGTGTAACGTTCGCGACGTACATCATTGAGGTCTGAATGTCGTCTAGGCATATTGCTCCCTCGTACTGGGATGTCTTGGTAATCTGAATTCTGATTTGGTTGTGACTCGTATGTGCTCAATCCTCTCCACATCTCGGCCATTTCCGAAAAGCTTATTCCCCGGAGGGAATTTCCAAACGACGGCTCTCCCCGTTTGGGTACCGCTTTTCTCGTAAATCCAGCAGCTTCATGAGACTGGAGGATTCCTATTACAGCTTGATTCATCTGACTTTGGGTAAAATTGCGTTGTGCCGGCTTTTGATTCGATGTTTGGGGGTCTGTTGCCATTTTTGTTGGGCAGCCCCATGGTGTTTGTTGATCATTTTGTAATGGAATTTGTGGAGACGTAATGGGCGTGATTGGTCTCGGTGAATCATTCCGACTTCGGAAATGATTGGTGTTATTATCTGAACTCTGAGGGAACGCGCCATTTTCTTGACCGGGACCATTTTTCGATTGAACGAAATCGGGGTTCAGCGAGAAAATATCTCCAAATCTAATGTTTCGCTCATGAGGCTGCTGTTGCTTACACAGAAAAAGTTGTTCGTCTGGACCTGTCAGGTAGAAAATTTCGGGGTATGACAGCACTTGAATGGCGCTGCGTAGGGGGTGTCGAAATGGGTTCGAGTGCACTGGGGACTCTTCCATCAACGGAATGCCCGTGCGCCCCTGTTGGTACGCTGGGCCCGTATCTTGCCCTTGAGGAGTACCCGACCGACTCATTTCCGCGTATTCGTTTTTATCTCTCATATTGCTCATCGCATTCACATCTCTTCCCCATGTTTCGTCTTGTCCATTATCTCCGAAATTCAAGTTTTCAGTTTCATCACAAAAGTTTAAATCATGGTCCGGATCTTGAGAATCATTGAATTGGTCATTGCTCTCAAACATATCCGGCTGAACGTGAGAGTTTTTTGGCTTACAAGTAGAGGACCAACCTTGTGGATCACGGATTTGGCCAAAACTCTCGGAATCATCTTGTTCCGGTGAGAAATGAAGATATCCCAGAGGGTTTATGCTAATAAGCTCTCTGTCCTGAGATACAGCTATGGACATTAACGTTGCCCATATAGGCCCGTATTAAAAAGCCACATATATAGGTATACTAGCAATGCTATCCCTAGCCGGAAGAAGTAATTGATTCCCATTGCTGTTTCAGAGTCCCGAATATGAATGAGAGTTAATGAGAATAAGTTCCCAAAATTTATGAGATTGAATCGGACTGATATG
>JAPYYZ010001937.1:0-14354 GCA_030522705.1 Eretmocerus eremicus | reverse complement strand
ATTTGATGAGAGAGACTGTGATTATCGCAGAATTTGGAATTTCTTGGCTCGATTTGTGAATTTCGCCTAGACTTTGCGATTACTCGTGGAGATAAAATTTCGGGTAAAGGCCTACGGAAACGTTCCATTTTTAAAAGTCACGTATGTGTAGAGCGCGAACGTGCTGAACCCGATTGGAATGGCACATACATGTATGCGTGTTCGATTGATCGTAGAGCATTACAAATATTAACAACTTTCGAGTCCACGGAACTAACATTTCGTCTCAACTCATCTGTTCTTAAAACAGTGAACGTAGAAACTTTTCCCTGAGGATAACATCTATGTTTATAATATACTTCAGGAAAAAATTGGCTCCCCCAAGATTACAATTTATCTAGTGGGGTAGCAGTGTCCACGGAACTGCCATTCTTATTTACAAAGCAAAATTTCAGCTCTTCGTGTGCTTGTTGCCTTGAGATGTTCAAATTTGCATCTATTATCTAGCGCTTGATTCCACATTTTCGACATGTTTGCTTCAAATACTTGTCCATACGAGGAACCCTAGAGTGGATTTGAAGTGTGAAAACGCTGATTTAAAGAATTTGAGTGTTTTTCGCGAAAATCCCATTACAAGAAAGGTGTAGGTGTCTCAGATCCTTATTCGCGTATTCTGACCATAATACCTGTCATAGTTGATTGGTCTGGTATTGTGTTTTGAGGGAAAAATTCGGGAGCAAACGAATGCACTCATTATTGCGACGCTGACAGCCCCAATCTGAACGGAACTGAAAACACTACAGCCCACGGAACTGACATTTCGACCCTTATTTCTTCAAAATAAAAAAGACGGCTTCACGGATCGGCCTGAAACTCAATTCCCAATTGTATTTCAATAGAATACGCAGGAAAAAATTTGTTTGGAATGATTCCGAGCTTCTCCGTGGAAACGTGAGGTCATTGCATGGAATCTGCAAGTTTTCGCGATAATGCCCATATACACTTCGCTCCTATTGGCAGCATTTTCGATGAATATTTTTACAGCACGTGGCCTCGAACCCCCGTTTTTCATGCAACTATGCCAGCTCTCGCTCGAGAAAAAACGCATTTCCGAGGTTTTGTGCCATAAAATACATCGTACATCTTGGTGCGGAAATGCGACTTTCCACGAACGAGTGCTGAAAACGAAATCCGTGAAAAATTGGCTTTCCGCAACAAGACCTATAATATACTATTTTCTCAAAGTATTTCACATTTTCAAAGTATTCCATAGTGTTGTGAGCGCGGAAACATAAAGATTTCTTGATTTTGAATTCTATGTTTGAATCCGTAGACTACACGGACTGAACGGAAGAGTGCGAATAACACAGTGAATAATTTAATTAATTTTCCTAAATTCTCGAGGGAATTTGCTGGAACCTGAATCGCTGAGAACGAACAGATTGGATCTGTCCATTGCCCGACTAAAGATAGATGGGAAAACGTATAACTGAAAACATCAATGAGATTTCGTATACCTATTTCTCGCCTGCCTCATCGGCTTCGCGTCGTTTCCTAACTTTTACAAAAAAAAGTCCGCGGACCCAACTTAATGATCCTCGCAGGCATAGATTCCATGGTTATGTGGATGAATATGAAGAAAAAAATTGATTTTTTCGAAAAGGTCGGGACAATCCTTGATTTTGAGTAGTGATCGTTGCCGTGAGAAAACGCCTTAGTGAATGGAAACTATGTCATGTTCTACAAGCCTGTTTATTTGGCGACAACGGATACTTTCCCAACGTGTCGAAAAGAGCACTCGTGGTGTAACACTGAATCTTTCGTATGCTCAGTGATATCTGGCGATACATTCAGCTACATATTAGATTATAGGATGGGAAAATGTAAATGTAAGCGATTTCGTGGAATGAAATGACGAAACAATTGTCATGTGGATTTTTTCATCTGTTATTTCAAGATATCCATTCAATTTTCTCACTCCATCTGGCAGGAGCAGTGGGTAAGTATAACATGAGTCTCAACATTCAAGTAATATATACAGAAATTTCAATTTTCCGTGTAAAACTCTTAGAATACAATAAAAAATTGTCGTTTTTGTGCGTTTACATACTACAATCAAAGTAAATAAAATTAACAGTAGCTATAACATTACAAGAATGATTAAATAGTTCAAAGAATCCCCAGAATACACAGCCATCAAGAAATTCAGAAGTATTCTTTCTGTTTGTGAAGACACACACAAATTTTTAAAACATACAAATTCATAAAATCTCACAATGAATTAGTGAGGAGAGATGCGATAGAGTCTGTAAATCTGAAATTAGTGAGGAGAAGTATAGTCTCTAGTTCAATATGATAAAGGAAGAAAGAACTAAGAATTCCTGTGAATGTTAGTTTCACACTTTCCCGGATTAAAAATCAGCTCAGTAAGTGAATTACCAACTTATACAGAAAAACGTGATAGATTGTTTCTATTTGCTAACGATTTTAGATGAATAATGGTATTCTTTTTACAATTAAACAGTATTTTATAAAAATACTTGTAGATCAATTTGTCATGAGTTGATGCAGAAAGTCAGTATAGCTTTGGCACCTCTTTCAAGCAGCAAATTATATTAATGAGATCTTTGTAAGATCATGAAAAATTGAACAATTTTTACATATGAATATTCCAGTATCACATGATGGAGACAATTTCTCTATGAAAACGGAAGTTTCAGAATCCAATAGTAGTAATATTTCACAAATGTTCACTACGGATTCGGTCAATGTGAAACAATTTTAATTAGGGCTGAAAATCTTCAGACTTACATTTATAAATGCAAAAAGTTTTACAATTGCACACTGTATACATTTGTAAGTACTTTCAATTAGTATTTGAAAACTAAGAGAAAGTACCTGATAGTCTTAATTATTACCGCGAAATATTTTACACTCATTTTCCATTTCCTGGAAAATCACATGAGATCGCAATTCCAGACAATAAAAATCCACAACGTTGAAAGACTTAGAGTAATCATGTCCTGGCACTTAGTCATACAATCATATGCATCACAATTACATCTCCATTGACAAAGAGACAAGATTTATGGTGGATGGCACTTATCAAGATATTACAAAATTAATAAGCTGTGAACTTTAAAAACATATAAGCATATGTAAAACTTCAATATTGTTCATAGATCTGAGTTTGGTAATGAAAACTTTCATGAAAAAATGTTTATTGATGTTTGGTGTGAAAAGTCTAATTATTAGCTGCTGAAATTTTACATGGCTTTCTGATCAGCTTACTATCTGAGAATGTTACATCAATATCAATCATATAAAACTTCTCATCTCTTAGAAAATCAACATAATCTATGTAAAGAAAACTGAATGACAAAATGGATTTATAAATGGAGACAGTTAACTTATTTATCCTCAGAATTGGAATTTTCATAATGAGCAGTCAATCAATTAAAAATAGACAGTTCAAAAGTTCTGCTGACAAGTGATAAGTGCCTCACACTTCAATCATGTTACATAGACCTGTAGGGACCCTGCATTTTAAGAAATTGTATGACTAGCGAAGGACCTCCAGATACTATCTCTGGAGGTATTTGAGTCAATGGACAATTTTCAATTGACATGATATTCAGGCTAGAACAAAGTGCTAGTTCAAATGGAAGGTTGTGAAGATTGACATTATCATTAACATAGAGGTACTCAAGATTTTCAAGAGTACCAATTTCTTCTGGCAAGTAGTTGATATTATTTTCACCCACACTAAAATACTTGAGGTTTGTGAGGTGACCTATTGCTCTGGGAAGAGAAGTTAACTGGTTAGACTGTAAAATTAATTTTTGTAAATCTCTTAGGAACCCTATCTCATTGGGCAAGGCTTCAATCTTATTCTCCTCAAGGTCAAGTACTCGTAGCTTACTGAGACTGGCTATACTGGCAGGAATTCGTTTCAACAAATTATTTGAAAGAATGAGTATTTCAAGATTATGAAGATATTGTATGTCATCTGGAAGCTTTGACAGTTGATTTGTACCCAAATTAAGTTCTACCATGTTTACCCATGTACCGGTATCAAGCGGTAGGGCAGTTAGTTGATTTTCTTTCATATTCAACTTTGCAAGGTTCTTAGCTCTAGAAAAAATGCCATATGGAATCTTGTCAATTTTGTTATGTTCAAGATTGATTGAATGAGTGTTTATGAACTGAGATGGTCCTCCAGATGGATAAGCACTGAAGGCATTTCTTGAAAGAGTGATGGTTTTGAGGTTTACCAAACTTGATAATAAGCCATCAGGCAACTGGGAGACCTGATTACCTTCAACACTGAATTCATCCATGAGGTTACAATTTGCTAATGATTTGGGAATAGAAGTCAATCGATTGTACCTCAGACCCAAGCGAGTAACTGATACAAGATCACCAATTGTTTCTGGGATATCCATGAGCTCATTATGCTGTAAGTTGAGAGTTGACAATTGAGTGCAATTCCCGATCTCTGGAGGTAAATGTTCAAGATGATTGTGTGAAACGTCAAAAGTTACAAGATTAATGAGTTTGCCTATGCCAGAAGGGAGTTCCTTGATTTTATTTTCCCTTAAACTTAGCATTGTTAAATTCGTTAAATTTCGAATGTTATCACTGACATATTTGACGCGATTGAAACGTAAAAATAACGTCGTCAATGAAGTGAGCTTATAGACAACTTCTGGAATTTCATTCAATTTATTGTGCCTCAAATCTAAGACTTTAAGTTGCTTCAAATTCTCCAAGGTATCAGGTAAACTTGTCAAAGAATTTTCACTGAGAGCTAGAGTTTTTAAATTTATCAAGCAACCTATTTCTGGCGGTAAAGTTGCCAACTTGTTACCATACAGATAGAACTCAACCAAGTGAGTTAAATCTTTGACACTGCTTGGAAGATTTGTAATGCTTGATTTGCTGAGATCCAGTCGTTTAAAACCTTCATCTCTGCATTTCCCGAATTCCTTAGAAACATCCAAGTCAGCCTGAATGGGTTTTGTTTTCTTAGCAGTTGGCTTGGGCTTATTGGACTCTGGATGTTTGACTGTAACTGTTTTTTTGGTATCACCAGGTGATGATACTGATGTACTTGTAGACTTCTTTTCTTTCTGGGGTTCTCGAGCCTAGCATGGGAAAAGGCGATGCTAATTAAAATGAAGTTCTTGATTATCAAAATAAAATTCACAATATGTCTCTGATTTTATAAAATAATTGTAATCATGTCCCAAATGTCAAAACACAGAATGATGACTGAACTGTCACAAACAGTAAGATTTCTCATTCCTTATCAAGTAAGTAAAATTGCTGGATGAAGTTTCCTAGTAATTGTAATTATAGTTAAGATGAAATGCATGCAAAGATTATGTAAACAGCTTATCGAAATCCAATATCAAGAATTATAGACTAATGCAGGAAAAAGATTGTTTGACTACTATTGGCACTGTCACAAAAAAAGAGAAAGTTGTATCATGTTGAATATACTTGTAAGCTGGCATATCAGGTGGAAGGAAGATTGAAGTGAGTTTGTTTATAGATCAAATGAGTAACATATTGATTATACTATAAAGTTTTCTAGGACCAGCATTTGAAAAATTCAGGAAGCCCCAATTACCCGAGGAAAGAATTCAAATGATTTGTGTGCTGGCCCAAACTAAAAGTTGATGTTAGCAGATTGGACCATTGCGCTGTAATTGGACAGTCTTAGTTCAAAAAACACTTTGGAATATCACTAATTTTATGAGATTTTCTGAGGTTGGATCATTTCTTTTTTCCACAGTTGGTGAGCTGTTAGTATTCAGATTGAATGTCATTTTCTGATCTTTAACACCAAGTGAGTTCTTCAATAAGGCCGAAGAGATGTGATAGTACACAACTATGCTGAACAAATTTTGGAATTTTCTCATGTTATTTCATCAAGATTGAAGCAGTGGTATTAATGAAACCTGTGACATATTAAAGAGCAGAGTATGCCTCATTAAAAGCATTGGAGCCAGGATGTTGCTCATAGATGTCAACCAAGATAAAAGTTCAAGATCCAAGAGTCTCTAAAACCCTGCGCTAGGAGACGAGACATATCAAAGAGCAAGATGAATCGCTTCTTTCACTCACAGGATAGAGGTGAAAAGAATAAGGGCGTTCCGCTGGGTACCTTGCATACAATGCAAGAGTGGTGATGACAAAGCTGGTAATGGGATGAAATTATAGATAAAAGCTCACCTGAGCAGGAGCAGAGGCATCTCTGAGGATAGGCTCGTAGGCTTCTGGCATGCTGCTCTCGCTGGCTGAGGCTGGCAAACCACAGCCCTCGAGATACTCCGGGATATCCTGCTCCTTCATGAGAGCTGGACGTGGCCTAAAAGAGGGCCGCAGCAGCTAGGATAAACAGCGGTTACAGGAGCACACGAGCCCCGCAGACGCTGCGCAGCGGCGGAAGCACTGGGCTGCTCCGGGCGCACCCGGGTGGCTGCGCACCGGGATGCAAACTCGTGGCCGAATTTCCTCGAGGTAACGTGACTGACGTCGGTCCTTAGGAAAATTAAGTCGAGCAAACGCTATTTGTCGCGCTCGCGACTCACACCGACACCGACGTTCGCGTCGCAGTCCCGGGTACCGCGTGTCCTGGCCCTGACACTCCGCATCAAAGTATCCAACGCTTGCTCGATCAAGACTTGTTGCAGAGGTTACTTTTCCAAAAGCTCCCCTTGCGTGATGTAGGTATCCGTAAACTGCCGCAAGCTTATGCAAAAGCTAGGGCTATGATTGACGGAGCTTCGTCTTGTCTCTGAATGTCAAGTCAGCTTGATCGAGTTTGCTAGAGTTTGCACGAGAAAACTGAAAGCTTCGAATCACGCAGAGCGCAAACTCCCGACAAACATGATCAGGATACCTAGGATACCTACATACCTAGGTACCTGTATAGATATGCATTCCATGCTGTTTGCAGTAGGTATGAGGAGCGAGCAACTCTTTCGGTGATTCACAGAAAGAGAAAAAAAAATAAAGATATACTGGCTTTCATTTTCCACTACCGGCGTAACTATTTTACAGACTTGATGACAAGAGGACAGACAGTGCTCCGTCTTGACTCATCATTGACTCAGCTTGACTGATGTTGACTGATGCATTTGCTATACGAAACAGTATACCTATAGATATCACTACCCCCAGCAACTATAGAGCAAGTGAATCGTTGAGTATAGATATAGGTATAGTTGGGTATAGTATGTGCCTACCACTGTAAACATCAAGACACACGTGGATTTTTATATTTTATAATTCATTCACAATCATCTCTGTTCTCTTCAACTGTCATCGTCGACTAAGTTTGTAACTGCTTTATATAGGTAAATTCATAGCTACTCTAATTTTTCCATTTCACTCTTCAGATTACTGACCAAATAATTTTATAACCTCTCCGGAATCTTATATCTTTGTTACCATTGAAAATTCTCGTTTCAGAAAATAATTAAACACCATCATAAAGAAAAATGGGTGACAGCGATGATGATCAGATAATAAAAGAGGGACCAGTTGAAGATGCGTGGTCCATGAAAATACCAGAATTCAAACCAGAAGACAATCCTCATCGTCTGTTAGAGGAAAGCTCTTTTGCAACTCTTTTCCCAAAGTACAGAGAGAAATATTTAAAAGAGTGCTGGCCTCTTGTACAGAAAGCTCTTAGTGAACATCATCTTAAGGCAGAGCTTGATCTCATTGAGGGAAGTATGACTGTGAAAACTACAAGGAAAACATGGGATCCTTATATCATCATCAAAGCTCGTGATATGATAAAACTCATGTCTCGGTCGGTGCCATTTGAGCAAGCAGTTAGAGTGCTCCAAGATGATACTGGGGCAGATATAATAAAAATTTCATCTTTTGTGAGGAACAAAGACAAATTTGTCAAAAGGCGACAAAGAATCATTGGTCCCAATGGTTGTACACTTAAATCTATAGAACTATTAACAAATTGTTATGTACTAGTTCAAGGTCAAACTGTTGCTGCATTAGGACCATACAAAGGTCTTCAACAAGTGCGCCGCATAGTGGAAGACACAATGAAGAATATTCACCCAATATATAATATCAAAGCATTAATGATTAAGAGAGAACTTGCAAAGGATCCAAAACTAAAAGATGAAAATTGGGAAAGATTTTTGCCCAAATTCAACAGCAAGAATGTGAGCAAACGGAAGCAACCTAAGAATAAGAAGATTAAAAAGCCATACACACCATTCCCACCTCCACAACAAGAGAGTAAAATTGACAAAGAGTTGGCAACTGGTGAATATTTCTTGAAGGAGGATCAAAAGAGAGCAAAGAAACGCAAGGAACATGAGGCTAAGCATGAGGAGGCTGCGAAAAAACGAGAAGAACAAAGGGCACAAGTATTCATTCCTCCAGAAGAAAAGAAAGAGAAACCAGTTGAACAAAAGAATGACATTAATATTGATGAATTCAAGAAAAAAGTGAAAAAAGGATTGAGGAAAAAAAGTTCCAAGCCATGAATGGATGTTTTATTTAAACTATCTTTTCTACTGTACATACTGTTTCAAAGATATTGATCAATTAAACATTTAACTGTTGTAAATAATATAGCTCCACGTATTCTTTCTCAAAGCCCAGTGCATTCTTGTTTTAGAGATGCAACACTAATTATTGTTTGTAAAACAGTCTGCTTAGTTGCAAGTTGAGTCGGTTTCGCCCACTGAAAAGGTTCAGATTTCAATAAACCGCGTAAATACGTCTTTCAGAAAGAATGATTGGACAAGATTTTTTAGTGAGAAAGATGAAGAAGAAAACAAACACGAGATAAGTTACTTTTTGCGTAGAAGTTCGAAATGAGTTTTTCCGTCGACTGTGCGGAAAAGAGCCATTTCCACACAGTTTTTCGATCTTCTTTCCCTTACAGCCGATGGAAGAATAACATTCGGCACTCGGACGGAATGATTTCTGCATCCTCGTGATAATTCCGAGCCGACTCTCACGTTCGGCTCGGGACGGAAAATATCGTTCGGAGTGCGTAAATCAACTTTCCCGCCCTTGTATCGAAATTTACCAGTATTATCAACTGATGGCGGTTCTCACGAAACCCATTAATTTTTTGGGTAGTGCGACTAGAGCACCACTTCTACACCTGGCTCGGGGCAGAAAATTGCGAGGAAAATTGACGCGTAGTTGCGCTGGTATTTGGAAAAAAGAGCGAACCCCTCGCTCATCAGTCTGTTTTGAGTTGGACCGCTTTGGTGCATAATCAACAATTTATTTTTAAATTGCCTACTATAACGAAAAATGGTAGAAGCGAATACTAATCATAAATTCCGAGTCGAAAGCCAATGATCTTCCCCCAATAGCGATGGGTTCTGGGTTAAACTATGCGGGCACTGATTTTCATATCCTGGCTATTCTCAAAATAATATTTCATTTATTTCATTGGATAACACAAGAAGTAGTTCACTCGGCTAAACTTTAATGAATAAGAATTTCTGAGATTTTGTACACTTGCAGCGTTTAACGTTACAAGGACCGTTGAACTTTTTCCGAGTTTTTGGCCGGCTGGATATCGAGTTATAAACGATCAATTGTTTCAAATTAACATGAGAAAGATAGGGCATCTATTTTTCTCCTGGGATATCTCACGAACCAAAAAATAATTGAGTCTAGAAAATGTATATATGTAGAACTATATAAGAAAAACTCTACAAAAGCAAACGTTTATAAAAATTGACCATTTCGTTTGGATTCGCGAAAAATACTCAGACTAATCGAAGACATACTTATTCAGGGTGAAAGCAGGCGTCGAGTTTGTCTTTCTCGCCCACATCTATTCTCGTCTTATCGACTGAGCCGCCCTAATAAGGATATTCTGTGAGGACACAAGGTCATAAGTGTAGGAACTGAAAGATTGTTCAACATCGGAAGTTTATGATTTTAGAAACTTTATTACCTCTTAGTATCACGAGTAAACAACAATAAGAGACATTCTCCTGTAAAAGCGGAATTACAAGGTAGTACAATTTATACAACATTTTTTACAAAGATGAAATTATTCTCTAAATATAAAACAAATTATCTCATCTACGCGTAAAATTTTCAAAAATCAACCATTCTTAAATTATGACTTCTAACACTATCCTTTCAAAGTTTATCTTTTGTTTCGAAAAATTAAAATAATTGTATCCACTCATAAGGTGGATTTATTTATGAACATATAATCGTTATCAATACAAGATCAAGTCTTGGAACGAAAATGGTCAGAAGAGTATACAAAATCCTTAATTCAACCTCTAGATGAAAATTTGTTTTCTTTGCAAAAATTATCACATTCCGAGATGAGATTTCTCTAAAAAAAAGGAAGCGACATTTGATTGGCAGAATATCTGGTTAAAAATAGTTTTACAATTCACGGCAGTCAGTTTGAGTATGACATACACAATTTTGAAATTCCATATATACAATCGATGGGATTTAAATCTCATCTAATTTCAATCGTACCAGTTGTCAGTCTTAATTAAATTAAGATTATAATACCTAGGTATTCAGCGATTGGTCTACATCTTCGATATTTTATAATGATTCAAAAGATTTCGCAGTTTTTCGGAAAGGTTCGACTCAAGAAAGCACGTTGATAAAGTGAAAAATGAATACCTCTTCATTTGAGTCCCCTTTTCACGAAATAAAACTTCAATACATACATCGGACATATATCAGGAATCACCGAAACCGTTATAAAGTATACATCAAACTCATAATCAGTCAAGTATTTCTATCATCCCAAAAAAAATGACTGATTATGAAGATAATGAACAAATATTGAGGTTTTTTGTTTGTCAGTTTCAAAGCCAGAGATTTGAGTAGGCTATGGGTTCAATCTTTGCCTGAAGGTTGAGTAGAATTTTATGGACCGTTGGATCCACTTATATCTTTTTGTGTAAACTGTTTGACCCGGTTATAAGTTCAAAGATATTTTTTCCATTATTTAGATGGATGGTTCACTGCCTTCAACCATAGAATTTCGATAATCTATCAAATAATATAGGAATCTATACAGAACCAAATGAATTTGAAAAGATTGAAAATAGTTTCATTTTGTTCTAGTTTAAATCCGTAAGCCCATGATTGGCATTCAGCTCTATTGTAAATAAAATAAAAGTATCACTCCCGATGACGGGCATTTTTGCTGATTTATTGAATGAGCTTAAAATGGCAAAATCTGGGTCTTTTCAGCTGGTTTGATAAGACTCTCAATTTGTTAAGATTAAAAATGAGAGACGGAAAAATAAATGTCATGGCAGATTGAAGCAACTTTTCAAAGCACATACTTTATCACATTTACGAGATGTGTGTATCAGAATTTTTGATGACGAACTGATGCATGAAGATTGAGACTGAAATTAATATTCGTGAAATGTACAGCATTTAATACAGTTCAGAATCTATCAAATAAGAATGTGTAAACTTTTCTACTCCGTAAAGAACGTAATGAATAATTCCATATCTCATCAAGATCCAATGAATTAGGTATCAGAAGTATGTGTAGCTTATTCTCTGATCTCGTTTTGAATCTCGTACGCGGTCAGCTCAATTCCTCGTAGAAGTCATTACACTATTTTGAGGAAGCAGGTATGTCTTTTTAGGGAACTTGCATCGTATTCGCCGCAGCACGCCAATTCAATGAAATCGGGCGCTTTGTACGTTTCGCGGACACAATGGGTTGGAAATATGCGCTTCGTAAAATCAACGTGCATTTTCCGTAACAGGTCTTGGAGCCTTTCAAAGCGACAAAAATACATAATCACCCTTGTTACTAAATAGTAGGACCAGAATCAAACGTATAGTTCCGTAAAAGCTCCTCGTTCATTCAAATCTACACTACTAATCTCACGAGGAGGCAGAGAGCAATAAGAGGCAGGGGTCAAGCTGATGACGTACAAAATAATACTTTTGCTGTTGCTGATCTTGGAGGACCGAGGAAAGAAGCGGATGGATCCACTAGCCTCGTTCTCCCAAGACCGATGATCGGCAGCAGAATTTCACTCGCAAACGAGAGCACGATCTCAACTCTCGATCAAGGTTACAGGATAATACGATTCAACGCCGTAAAAAATATGTCTATGCATTCGAAGGGGCTCAGCGGCGCGGTGCGTATCACATAAGAGGCCTCGAAACCGTCACCTTCCGCAGGCCTGGCTTTGAGTATCTCTCAGACGTGCGCGATCGGCAAAATTGAAGAAAGCAGGTAGTCGCGCCAGGATACGCTCGAGAGTCCTCGAGCGGCACTTATGCGACGCTCTAGCGGCGCCCGCGCAGCAGCCCGAGCCTGGACGAGTTGGAGGCGAGCCGCGGGGCCCTGGGCTGGGCCTCGGCGCCGAGGAGGAGGGCCGCCGCGTGGCGCAGCTGCCAGCGCTGGCTCTCGGCGGACGAGTCGCACTTTTCGGCGGTGAGGCCGGGCCCGGTGGCGGGCCGCGCCGAGCCGGCGCCCTGCTGCTGCTGCTGCTGCTGCTGCTGGCGCGAGTCCAGGCAGACGGGGACGCGCGCGTGCCGGATGAGGCCGCCCTCGAGGTGCCGCCAGCGCTGGTTCTCGCCCCCGTCGCACAGCTGCATCACGAGCGCCGAGCCCTTGGCGTACACCGGCAGCGCCAGGCACAGCTCGTGGTGCTTTATCAGCCCGTCCTTCGTCAGGCTCCACTCCTGCCAAATCAAAGTTTAATTGGTCGTGGGTACGCAACGCGATCGGGCGCAATTCGATATCGAGGCTCACAAATGGGCGCGGAGCCATCGCTAATGCAAGCTAATCTGTTTACCGTGTACTGGCGTCGGAAAAACAAACTGGGCGCGGTTTGAAGTCGGCTAGTATAGAGGTTTCTTCAAAGTCTTTGACGTGCAGAATTTCACCGCGAGCAAATCGATACGATGCACGATATCTGATTCCACGTTCGATCATATCGAAGAATAATTTGTATTCAATGCTTTTACTCGTAGCTCTTGACGAATGTAAATTAGATTTTTCTCTTAACTTAATATTTCCCTTTGGAAGATGCCCTAAATGATTGATGCAATTGAATGTCTCTTATTGGAGCGATGAAATATTATGTTTCTGGTTAAAATTCCAATGGATTATTCAGCTTGCAGAACAGGACTTCGATTTACTCGCATTCGAGCCATGGGTTTCAATAGATTCAATCCGTTTCGTAGGCGTTCATTCGTAGGCATTCAAGCTCTTTGCCTTGTCTTTAAAATGGACCTTTGCGAATTGCTTTAGGGCAAATCATCTGACAGACGATACGAGTGGACCAAAGTAACCAGCTCAGGCTGGCCCAAGTATAATACCGTATTCATTCTGAAATTTCTCAATTTTATACCGAAATCTTGGCAAATAAATCATAACGTGTATCTTACTTTAGTAAATTCTCAAAAAAAGAACGAGATTCGTGTAAGAATTTTCAATTTAAGAGAAGATACAACACTTCACGATGGACAGACGTTTCTTTGGAAATTACTTTTGCTGACATGCGTGAAACAATCCTTGTGAAGGTCTTATCTTGTAGATTCGTCTCTCATCTACATACTTTGCATCTGCTCGTCAAAATTAAACAAGTAGAAAATTTTTCAACGCGAAAACATCAAAACTAGCATTTTTTGTGAATTGAATAATTTCTCCGAACATTCTCAAACAGATTTCACTGATTTTGCGGTGAATTTTTGCACGGGTTTCCAAATAACTGGTCCCTGACAAAATGACCTATCGATAATTAATCTGCTAGGCATTCATCGCGATCGGATGCACAGCGTTCATGACAATGAAACGTTTTATCCGACGTCTTTATAGCTATAAAATTTGCAGTGGGTAGCCGTTATACCGAAAAACCTCCAAAGATGCCTGCAGTTTTGTATTCCGCTGAAAGCTCGAATCCGCGCGGTACACGTCACTCGAACACAAGCACGACTCTCAAGTCGGAATAATCAGCTCGGGGACGCGCTCCGAATACCAAAGCGTCGGGCCAATTTGTGGGTAGTCGCGAGAAGTGCAAAAGAGCAAGGGCAATAGAGAAGCGGAGGGAGGAAACTTGCCTGATTGCCACCGGTGTCGTGGCAGGGATACAGGCCGACGAGGCCGTCGAGCAGGTGTCCGAGGCTGTCGAGGCAGGAGCCGCCCTGCCTGATGGAGCCGCCGGGCCCGCCCTCGCTCGTCGGCACCACCAGCTCCGGGTACACGTACTTCAGGTACCAGCTGAACGGCTTGCAGTGCAGCTTGCGCTTCAGCTCCATCCTCTCCTGGATGCTGCGAGCGACATTTCACTTTTCAATATCGACAGGATCACTCTGTATACTGGCGATACTCTCGTATCGGC
>JAPYYZ010001936.1:0-14068 GCA_030522705.1 Eretmocerus eremicus | reverse complement strand
GTGAGTTTGAACTAATGTGTCGTCGATGTTCGACGTAGTTATATCGATGTATTTTGAATTTTGTCTTCGGACGAATAAAGGACTATCTATCTATCTATCCCTCCCTCTCTCTCTTTCCGTTATGCCCCTTGGGACTCACTGTCTCCGGGCTAATGAATCCTTATCAATCAATCAATCAATCTCTCTCTCGTACGCGGAGCGTTATGGGAGATGCGGAATTTTTCAACTTTTTTGTTCTCAACTGGAATAATAGAGACTTCTAGTTGACACCAAAACGTTGGCCATAAATAGTCCGATTTGAAACTATCTTTATCTCATTTTGGCCAAAACTTGCGATACGCACTTTCTCCCAAGAACGGCAGAGATGCATTGAAAGGGAGCTCTAGAGAGTCAACCCGCAATGAAATTAGTATTAACTTCTTGCGATTGTTACATTTGCAAGATCGAATATTGATAAAAAGTGCTGCTTGGGAAAGGCTTATGAGAATCATCCAATCAATTTGAGTCCTTTATCCGAAGTGTAATCACACTACATTGCTATCAAATCTATACATGTAGACTATGAGATTTTTCATATGATCCGAGCCCTCTCTAACTTCTCTCGATAAAATAGTCGTCGAGATTTGGAAGTTCGATCGGAAAACAGGGTCATGCGAAAGGCCACTCTGAGATGCTAGACGCAACTTCGACAGAATTAGCGCTCCCCCCCCCCTCTACTGGGGTTGTTCAGTAAGGCTTTTAGTTATTTTACATCAGCAGCTGTTGCATGGCATTTTCATCACTCCATATCGGCGTTCACGAGTTACTGTTCGAAACTGAAGAATCTTAGTCAAATCAAATGTTTTAGAACGCTATCGGTTTTTCCTGATACTGTATAGTTTGCATATCAGTGCGACGTTTTGGCTATATTCGATAGTCCTTTCCAAGCTAGAAACTATATACGTAATATAACACTCATCTCATGATTCAATATTGCATGATGAGGAATTTGTTATTTTAACCCTTAAAATATGATAAAATTATCTTGAGTCAAAACTAAGAGATCGTGATTGCAATATCTATAATACCAGCTCGGAGTCAATAAATAATACATGAAAATGATCTGAATTCAGCTTGCTGTGTATGATTTTGTAAAATGTGCTTTTATGGTCTACGAGAAGTGATAAAGTGCTTCGGTGATGTCAAAAAATGTCATTTTCAAGAAGGGTAAGGGAGTGCAAAGACAGTGCAGTGAAGTCAACGCTTTCCAGTGACCAATTTTGATTTTGATCTCATAATGATGAGCAAATTGCATGAGTTTGAGTGGGTTTCATGTCAGTGTGTATAATCTTGATCTGTTTTTCTCAAGGTAAATATGATCCAATTCTTCATTTTTCCATTTCCCGACTAATCATTTCGAGCGATTTCAAATTTTTCAATCCACTCACTTTTCCGACTGAAATACTTATTTGTTCAGTTGGAACATTCGGAGAGAATGGCTCTCTACTTTGAGTTATTTGGCGCAGACTAACAAGTAGAGGACCAACCTTGTGGATCACGGATTTGGCCAAAAGTCTGGGAATCATCTTGTTTCGGTGAGAAATGAAGATATCCCAGAGGGTTTATGCTAATAAGCTCTCTGTTCCGAAATACAGCCAGGGACATTAGCATTGCTCATATAGGCACGTGTTGAAAATTCATATGTATAGGTATACTAGCAATGCTAATGTCTATAGCTGTATCTCGGAACAGAGAGCCTATTAGCATAAACCTCCTGGGATATCTTCATTTCTCACCGAAACAAGATGATTCCCAGACTTTTGGCCAAATCCGTAATCCACAAGGTTGGTCCTCTACTTGTAAGAGAGGGTGGTTTCTCATCTGGTACGCCAGTCGGCTACCCAGCGTCTAAGGAAGGGGTATGAGTGCTGAAGCAGTCAGGTTTCCGCTCTCTCTGAACCGGAGATTGTACCAATTATATCTTTTTGTTGTATATATTGAGCTATACCCCATGCACGTAAAGAGCGGATGTATAATTTAGCCTGGTAAGAGAGAGACAGAAAAGGATATATATCTGTAATTGATCGTGGCGCCGGTCTGTCCGTATTCCAGGGTGCTGCTCCGGCAAGCAGCCATTCCTCTCACCACTTTGTATCCGAGCGCTTGCGCGGACGGAGATCATTGTAATCATTCGTCGTGTGCATGTTCCGGTCCAGTCGCGTCGCAACTTACCTGGCTTTGCCTCCGGCGCGTGCTTCATTACGTGTACACGGTGCCGCTGTATTAGGACCGAACTTTAGGATATCCAGAACAAGCAAATTATCCGATTCAAGTGATCTGCGTGGGCTGCTGACCGAGCTTAGTTCATTGCGAGCGACCGATCTGCGTCTAGGCCGTCGATTTTGTAAATGCCACTCGCAAATTTCTCTCTTCTCTCTCACAGCTTTGATCGATTTCTCCCTCGACTGCTATGACAACTGATCGTGCTCGGATTTGATTCTTCCTTGCGGTCAGTCAATCGGTTTGTACAGAGTTCCTTCAATAAGTGCCCAATCATTTTCCTCTTGATCAAGCGTGTCCTCATTGAGTGTTCCTGCCTCCTGAACGTCCAGCAATGAGTCACACCACGAGGTTCTCAAATCAAATGAGGCTCTTCTGGGACATAGCAAGCTAACCCACGCATTAAAATTATAGATATACTGGTAATGCTAAGGTATCTGCCCATATCTCTGGATAGGAGGCCAATTAGACAGTTATTCTGGATCCTTCGTATTCCGGATGGTACAAGTCTATACAAGATCATACAAGATATCCCAGTGAAATTGGGCTCGCAGAGGTGGGGTGGGTTAAATAAAATCGCTCTGTGGAAATAGTACAGAATCGATTGAAAAGTTAGTTAGGGCGTATGAAACATTTTTCATCGGCCCAAATCATTCTGTGCATGCGTGGCCAAGCCGCGGAATCCGCCTTCGCATCCGAGATCTTACTATATTGTCAATGGGTACAGGCACGTTATTCAACTATTCACTTAGAACAAATCTAAGAACACAATCATTATTTCCATACCTGGGAAGTTCTTCTGAATTAATGTCGAATTCTTCCTTTACATTGAGCAGTGCCGGAACTCTTATGAGGTTAAACGTCGGATAAACGAAATGGATGCAGTTTTTCGTAAATTCCTCGACAAATATTGATTCTATCGAGAAATATTATGAGTAATGTTTTGTAGTTCTTAAAAAGATCTATGGAAGATCAAGATCAATTTCCGCGAGAAATGGGCTCAACTCGAGGTAAATTGCCATAATAGGGGGAATCGCAATACCTCTCAATTACATGAGTCGAAATTGACACACTTCTTGAAGGAATTTACTGGAATCTCTTTGTAGATTTCTCAAAAGTCCTTTTCCCGCTAAAACCTATACAACTTTTGAATTATCTCAGGAAAATCGCAAAAAAGACTAATTTTGACATGTTTTTATTGCCTATTTAAGTGTTGCTAAAAATATTTCTTTGAAATACTTATTGATATCTGAACCCAGATATATTACTCATTATTCGAGTCTATCAACAGTTACATACAGTTTATCTGCTAAGTGGTCGAATTCAGGAGCTCACTTGCAGTACCAATTTTGATTGAGATTGGTTATACCTCTTTCAATCCAGTTCTCCATGTAGTTCTGTAAGTCCTTACTGAGAAAAAACGTTAGAGTCTGAATAATGTCGACTCAGGATTGATAACCTCGCCAGGAGATCAAGTCGAAATTGCTGAAGTATGTTACAATGGTTGTCCAGCTCTGCGAGTTGTTGGTAGCGAGTCACCCTACCGTCGAGTGGCCCGGTAGAAGATGCACCTGAAAAGAAGTTTATTCAAGTTTCAAATCAAATTACAATATCCCATAATTGCACACCCTGGTATTAACCTTTGCTCATAGGGGCCTATCACGTATAGGTGCATTTATTCTTTGAATAATGTTCATCATTACGCTCACTCAAGAACCAGTTGAAGGTGAAAAACCACGCTGCTAAAAGGGATTAGCAGTGTGTTTCCTCAAAACTATTTCAAATATCAAATTTGAGGAGTTTTTTTGTTTAGATTTTCGTTATTGGTATTTCATTTATTCTTGAACCACGTCGAAATAGACATCCAAAATGATTCTTTCACAATTGCATGAGTCAAAGAATTGAATTGAGGAAAATTTAGTAAAATTACAAATGTCTGAGTTTTGGGAAGGAGTTTCTTTCCCGTCAATTGTGCTGGCTGCTGACTCCAGGTGCAGGCATGAGTGCAATATCCAACCTCTATAAGTGGTCGTAAGAATCTTCCTAACTTCCAAGTGCCAAAAAGTGGATAGTCGAATCAAAAGACAGTTCAACGATTTCAATCAAAAGTTGAAGAGAATTCCCGGGCAGTTACCAGGCCTCATCAGTGAGCCCCATACAATATTTTCATCAGCAAAACTCTGCACAATTGTTGACATATCAAGAGCTATGAATTCACTTTTTTCTTGGGATGGTGGCCCTGAAAAGGACCGCAGAATTTCGGAGTGAGAGAGTGAATTGCGTGGAATTTTTCTTGAACGAAAAACTTGAACAAAACACATACACTCATACACAGACGCGGAAGTACACGGGCCCTAATCGATTTCCAGAAAATTCATGGGGAAGTGTAGAAGAGAATGGATTCCATCGATGAAAAGACCTCACGGAGTTGACCAATAATGCATTATTTTGATATAGTCGATTTAGCCGAAATTCATGTATCCCGTATGATCGCCTTGTATTCGTGCAGAATGAAGAAAGGCGGCGGGTCTAGCAATACAATTTGATAAATTTTGTTGAGATTGGAATATCCCAATAGTTCAACCTTTTACGTCCGAATTTGTCTGATGCATGAAAAAAGTTCTTCTCGCCAAAACAGAAAATGGTTATTGAGATTGAAGCAAAAGAAAATCAGGGGTACTCAAAAATTACATGTTTTTGAGCTCTAGCAAACGTATGGTTAAAGACATTGAGATGTTTGTTGAAGAAATATAATCCTTATGAATCGACATATTTTTAAAATTTCTTCAAATTCTTCAGTTGTGACGATTGGAAGTCATTGTAATTTCTGTTAGGAAATTTTATGTACAAATATGTAACACTGGCCCCGAAAGGATTGAGGGGGATAATCGAATCTCACGCGGACTCCAGACTGCCATACATGCTCAAGATGTCCGTCTCAGGGCGAGTCGTCAGCGCAATCGACACATTTTGAGTGCATATTTCATAGGGTGCACCCCTGTTATTAGGTTCCACATACCTCAGATATCAAAGTTGGTGTATGAATGAGTCATTTTATGAGTGGATCGAGTTTAAATTCTTCCACTATCGTTTCGAACGTAATATAAGTTTTGTCGAGAGATTTGGCAGCTTTTTCGAGGTTTTCTCCAAATTCGGGGTGAATTTTCGGTAAATGTTTAAAGTCACTTTATTGCGGCAGCAAGTTTTTCATCAAATATCCGTCCCGTAGGATGTCCGTACCTTGACGAAAGAAACTCACAAAACTGCTCATATTTTTGACAAGCATCAAGGGAATACTATGCCCGTCTGGGGATCGTTTTTGGACGTCGAATAGATTTCAACACCCACCCCCTCCCTCTTCCAAGAAGTCAAATTGCAGCTATATTTCGATGAGTCAATTTTTAGATCAAATCCTGGTTCGTGCCGATTTTAGGCTCGAAATATGAACATTTCGGCGAAATCGACCATATAATTTTGGGGGGTCGTATGGGAGAGATAACAGGAGGAAGAGTGCAAAAGCGAGATTATTACTGTCTCAACTGCAAAGCTTCTTCGTTTGAAGAAGCGAAACGAGGACGTTAGGGAAAAATTCAACGAACTCACCCTGGCAATTCTGACTGCCTGGGAATCGACGTAATATTGTACGTAAGTAATACCTCTGTCTTTCTATCAATAGCATTCCACGACAAATTTCGTCAGCTTCTAGGCTGAGTCGATGTGCCATCTCTTCCCGGGTCTCTGGAAGAAGAATTTAGGATTAGTGGCAAAATTTCGATACTCGTGAAGAAGACATGTATAGTAGGAAAAGCGAAACTGAGATATTCAAATAAACTTCTCTCTCAAGTACATGGAGCTTTATAAGAGATGCGGAACTTTTCAATTTTTCTGCCATTCATTTAGAATAAAAGAGAGTTCTAGTTGACACCACAACGTTAGTCGTGAATAACATAATTTAAAACTACTTTTGTCTCATTCTAGTCAAAAGCTGCTTTACTACGCATTTTCTCCCGAGCATGGCGAAAATGCATTGAAACTAAACTCCAAAGATTCGACCAGTAATTGTAATGATTTGTAGTAATTTTCACATTCGCAAGAACGAATATCGAAAATATGCTGCTCAAGATGGCTTGTGAGAATCATCCAATCAATTTGAGTCCTTCATCCGGAGTGTATTCGCACTACATCCCTATCAAATCTAGACTATACGATTTGTCTATATGTCGGTATTCCCTCATTGTGGTTGCTGTGGAATCTAAAATATAAAGATCAGCAACCCGTTCCATCAGATACCATTAATAGTGGAGATCCATCTCGCTCTCGAGTAGATGAAAATAAATTGATAATATAACTAACTGCATGTACCTCACAGGAAGTTGATTCGATATTACCTGATGGACCTTGAGTTGGCGTGGGCCATGAGGGTCCGATAGGTCTATGCCACACCTGGTTAGGATGGAGTCGACGTCTTTCATCATCTTTATTACCATTCCACAATCGCTCCATTTCTTCCTTGAGATTCTGATAATTTCTATTTACCTCTTCGAGACGCGCGAGGATTGCCTCTTCCTCGGGACTCAATGATGGTGGGAGTGTAACCGGTCGTTCTGTAATGGAATGCAAGAAACATCCAATCCAAATGTTTCAAAATTTTTTTTCTGATATTTCGCAAATGAGAACTTGTGCATCAAAGAGAGAATTTTGCGAACGCATTCAAAGAAAATATTGCCTGTATTCTACGAGACTGAACATCGAAACCATTTTGTCATTCCCGAAACTTCTATAGAAAGGAATATTGTGACAGATGGCAAATTTTTGGAAGTAAAAGACTGATTTTTAGTTTAAGGACTTGCGTAAGCGACTTGAGGTGACGAGCATTATCGAGTGCTCGAGGTTATCCCTCAGTTACCAATGTGGTAGCCATTTGGCACACTTCAAATTTTATTCGCGCGTAAAAACCTGAATTTCTGTTTGACGGATCCTGACCCAGGGTTAAATTCGTATTTTGGCTTCCTCTTGAAGATGTACCACTCCCAAAATTTTTAAACTGAGTGTTCTTCGAAATATCACGGAATTAGGCGCCCGAAATGCGTCACCGAGGGAATTGAAAATGCCCATTCTTGATAATAATCCTCCAAAACAAATTCCAATAGCTTAATCGAGGCCTCTTTGTATTACTAGAACCATTTCCAAAGTTATCTTGGCAATATTCGGTATGGTTTTTTCCAAAATTGTCAAGATCTTCATCAGCCTAACCTACAAAAGTGACTTCAATGGGGAATTTCTCAGGACAGTATATATTCTCCAAACTCACTAGGGAACGTTTATTCTGATTCCTAAGCAGTTGAAGCTTATGTTCATAATTTTTCCATATCATTTTCTGCTCGAGTTTTTTAAATATAGAACGATTTTGATAGGATGTGTCAAAAATCTGCCATGTGGGTAGAAAGTGTTACTTTATTTCACGTGGGGAACTACGGGTTATACTGATGATCGAATACTCGAAGTGATACGCGGCCTCAAGAACTTGAGGGGACATTCGTGATCAAGTACTCGAGGTGATTCTTGTGATCAAGTAGTTGAGGTGATACTCCTAATCTATTAGTCAAGGTGACACTCGCGATCGAGACTTTAGGTTGTATTCGCAACCGAATCCGTGATCCGGTGCTCATGGTGATTCCATCGCGGATGTCACCTCAAGTACTCGATGACGTGTATCAACTTGAGCTCTTGATCTCGAGACTCACCTCGAGTATTCGGTCACAAGATTGGCCATGAGTACTGTTTCACGAGTATCTCGTCAAGTATTACTACTGACTCGATCCGAATTCATCAGCTAGTTCAGTTTCCATCAAAATGTGTTTTCCTAGATGTCGATTGATTGAGTAGGAGATATACGCGTTTGGAGTTTGCGAGAGTCGTCAGGCCTTTCCAGGTCTCGCGGATTTGGTACCTTGGATTTTTCTTCATATTGTAACAACCATATCTCCGGTTCTACTGAGTTGAATTCGAGTCTAGCTCGACTCACTATGTCGATGATTTTATTGGCTATCAATCAAAAATACTGTCAGAGCTGTAACACCTTGCGCGTGCAATGAAAACTTCATTTACTGAGTCTCAACGTGCTCTTAAAAAAAGCAATTGAGATTCGCTCTTTTTCCTATCGAGAGCTGGAAATATTCTGATATAATGACCCTCCTCACTATGAATCATTGAATTTGATAGAGATTTGTATGATATACGATAGAGATCCGTAGAGTCCGATAAATCAGACTTGGAAGTGGCTTGTACGAAGCCCAGCGCATCGGACTTGATATACAGGAATTCCCTGTGCAGAGTTCGATGCATGGGGCTTGGTATAACTCGCATTGTACCGTAGTATCTGATTTTGCACTAAAATACGCTGGATATTTCGCGAAGTGTGCAATTCGGACTTTGCACGTAGCATGTTGATCCATACAATACTGTGAGCTTCAGAGATATACGGTTTCAAAATCTCATGCATTTTGAAATATAGCAATCATACCAAGTTCTGTCGCTGCATTGCTTGGTCCCGCGATCGGTTCAATCTCATTCTCATCATCTGATGCTGTTGTCCCGCTTGGCCCAGCTTGACCCATGGTTAGGTCTATCATTTCACAAGACTCAACTTCATCTACCTTCGTACATGAGAACCAATTCCTCAACCCAGCTTTTATTTTGTCCAGTTCCAATTTGATCCTTTTCAAGAACGAATCATTGGGCCGGTCACAAGTATCACCTGTTAGTATTAAATTTCAGTTCAATCTGATGTATTTTAGAGTTGAATTGTGAGTTTTCAAGGATTGCTCGAGATAAATATCAATCGCCGCAAAATGAAACTGTAAGGCCAGATTAAACCGAGTCTTCAGAAACTGCCAAAAGTGAATAAACAAGTTGATGGGATGTCAATGATTGCGCAACCGGTCGAGTCTCTTCAGGGCGAGGTCTCATATTCTGCATCGACATGAACACTCGACTCAAATTAGGTTCTTACCACTCGGGAACAAAAGCACGTGACTCTCTTCAATTCTCTTCCGCTCCGAAGAGCAGGGCCGACGCGTACTTCCTCTCCCTCGTGATAAAAAATACAATACGTTACTAGGGAGTGAAGAAGATCACCTCCTCTCAGGTTCTACTCACTAAGCCGAGATAACATACACTCGAGAAAGGCTAACCTTCTTTCACTCTTTTTTGGTCGTGATCAACTATTCCTAATGAAAGGCAGAGGGCTGTGATGGGAGATTGGAGATGCATTCTACACCTGCCGTGTCACTGATCGTGAGTGCAATAGTTACCAAAGCGTGTAACCGCCAAGCATGCGCAGTCGCCCGCCGCTGCTAGCGGCCCGCGGAACGCTGCTTTTGATCGTGACAGCCACCAACTGAGCTCGCCAGGGCCAGAAAATACGGAAAAAATCAAAACATAGCCATTCGCAGCGGCGCGACGGGCGGCTGCGCATTTGCAAACGACTACTTGGCCTTTAAACACTTTGGTAAATAGTAGATATTATGGCGAGCTTACCGAATACTGTTCATCCTATCGGTTGGGTATTTGCTGAATTGGAATCACAGACGTGCAAAATGACTGACACTCCAGAAATTTCGTAATAGATATTGGAGAACGACGACAATTCGAATATGAATTTTGCGAGGAATTTTGCGGAAGAGGTCATGTGCGCAGTTATGGGGTCGTTTGAAATGTTATCAATGAATCTCAAAATGTAAGATGAGTGTGGAATCCGTCACGACAAATAAATTGCTTCGTACTCGGTATCAAAATGGTGAGTTTCCACGGAATCTAAAGTTATCCAAAGACAGAAATTAAGGACTGAATGATAATTCGGGAAATCATACTTACTCGATGTTGAAGGAGTCGACTCAGTTGTTGTTTCCGTCCATACATATTGAGCACAATGTAGAGCAAAAACCAGGAGAAGAATGAGATGCTTCATAGCTGTGGAATTATAACATGCTCTTTTTAAGATCCAATCAATATAACGCCGCCATTCACAACGTGAGGCTAGTGCATCTTGTTTGCCCCTAGGATTGTTCAATCCTGTTCTGCTACGCACAGGGAGGAACGAACTTTGTTCTGTTGAATCTTCAAATTGCGATCGGACAATAATATGAAGCTTGGAAACGCACTCAAGAACTCGTGCTTTTGAAAATTGCTCCACCTCGGAATGGATATAAGTACATAGTTCGATCAATTTTTGCCATGCACATTCTGGTTCCCTTCTTAATAGGTCTGTTTGAATTTTAAGTAAGGTGCTTGTACCTATCAATGCCATTAAATATTCGAAGTTTCGAGTGCAAGCTCTCCGTGGCTTGGTCGATTGAATTTTGTCTGATGAATGAAGCTTCATGCGTTAAGTAGCTAACTTTCAATCGATTTTTCCGCTTATTTCGTGAAGCGATGCCATTTTGCTCAGTCACTCAAAGTTACACTCAAGAAATTTGACTGAACCAATATCAACACGCTGTAGCTAATATTTTTGTCTTTCCTTCATCCTTGAAGTACACTGCTTAGAATTACCAAATTCGACCTGGGCCGAGTTCTGAAAGCAAATTACCGAAAGAAGTTGAAAGTAGTTATCGAAGCTGACCCTCAGTTTTCCCTCATCTGTCACAAATATACATCAATCATCTTGAAACAAACTGAACATGGGGGAAAAAATCTGCAAAATGAGCCAAAGTCTGATTTGGACGTCTAAGAGATAAGTAATCGTGATTTTACGAGAAAAATTGTATATCACGTGTGATATCGACGCATACCCGTAACCTCAAATTTGGTATCCATCAGCTTTGGAAATTGCAATGAAATCATCTCCGGGTCAATGGGAATTTGATTGAAATCGCAAGACCCTGATCCTTTGTAGAAAGTTTTCTGTTCCAGGATAATGAGTTACGTGAGGTTAGAGACCTGCTTTTGCAATAGGCGTTGACGGAACATTTTGCGGTCAAATCGAAGCGCGCTGACGTGAAAATGCTCAAGTCTGGCAAAATCCGCCTGGGCAAATTTTCGTCACATTCTTGTATTGAGGGCCAATCGCTCACTCACAAAAGAGTGAGACGAGTGATGATCATTTCCGTTCTTTGCGTCCGATTCGAGGCTCGTTGTCCCCATCTACTTGAATTACATCCCTGTCGGAATAATTCATCCCCGTAAAACAGTTGCGCCGCATCCCATTTCCACCAACAATTTTAAAAGCTATGCCTATTCGGCCACCACCACATCAATCACATGCCTCGGTTTCGATTGGATTCGCGAAAAGTCGACCATGGAGAAATCGATGATCTGTCCAGTAAACCATTCAAAGTACTCGATATTCATCGTAAATGAACTTGTTTCGTGGATTTTCGCAAGCTTCTACAAAAATCTATGTATAGACTGTGCATAGGCTACGTATAGACCATGCATAGCCAGTCTTTTGTATGAACTATATATTGATTATGCTAAATATGCGGGGCTGAAAAGGTGACTTGAAGAATTTCGTCGAATCGTCTTCGATAGTCCATCTCAATTTTCACCACAAAAATCACAGAATATCAGAATTGGTGCAGCCCCATTCTGTAGACCACGAGGAAACAAGGACAATTCTGTTTAAATCGGAAAGATGGGACCAGATGCACAGTGAAGCAGAATTTTACGCAAGTCACCTTTTTGGGCCCACTGTGCGAAGGCTCGAAATCGTTTTCTAATCCTACGCCCTTATACGTTTTCCCGAGCACAGTAACCGGGGAGACCTCCGACAAGATTCGCACTGTATGGGTGAGTTTTCGCCTTCGATTTTGTAGACGAATGCATTGGCCTCCAGCTAGTTTCGCGGTGACTCGCGATTCTGTGATGCAGATTTCACATACTCACCCGAGCTTCCACTCGTTCAAATAGGTTCTGCTGCTCCACGTGAACCTCCGAAGCTACCTGCGAACCACTTTATTCGAGAAGTCAAGATTTTTCGAGTGTTTGTGCCCATGGCGGTGTGCAATGCGGTCGGATGTCCAGAAAAATGGACTCGGGAGATTGATCAATTGCAAAAATAAGTATTTGATAATTTCTTAAATCAACGAAATCGCAAAGAGAATGAGTGGGTAGAGATTGCATAAAATCTCCTCACGCACGTGCGCGAGTTCGAGTTCATCGAATCTTCCAAACAGAACAGCCTTTCGTTCGACTCTTCAAACTTGACGTTCCCTGTTCCTTAGAGGATTTGTGACATTATTTGCGTGAGATTCATAGATCAATATTAACGCTCCTTGTGAATCCAACAAAGTGGACAGATTTCCGCTTTTCGTGAAGGTAGTTCAAGGGAGAATTTGGGTTGTGTTTTTGAGCTTCCCGATGGAATTGGACTGTCTTTAACCTCGTTAATTGCTTGGAAAACAGGCTTACCTCGAGGATTTCAAGCAATGATGCTTGGAATGCATCGACAGCTAAGCGTGGGCTCGAGATCAGGTTCGATGAGGCAATTATAAACTTCTATCCTCCAAAGCGACGTCGGTGGGTTTCCATAGGTACGATGAACAACTCGCTTCTTATCAACACCTTATTGCTGTGTTCATAGTTTTTCAATTTGAATGATTATTATAGCTCAGCACACAGAGATAACGTGCTAAACGTCATAAAATATGAGAGTGAATTGAAAAGAATTAATGATTATGCGCCTCATTTGCCCTCAGTATCTTTGTTTTACTCGTCACTTCAAATTGACTAGATATTTTTTAATGTAGCAGGTATCTTTCAATGTAGCTTGGCTCTTTTCCAAGCTCGTTTGAAATACTAGGAACCGAGTTAAAATTACACCTAATCCGAACAAATCGGAGTCAATTTACATCAGATTTACGAAATAATGGTTAATATCGAGAATGCTTCTCTTGTTCACGCTCGTTCAGCTACTATGAGAACTGGAGTGAGAAATTGGAAGGACTATTCACTTATTCATATAGAATTCGAGGTCTAATCTTTTTGAAACATGCATTGTCATCGTCTATCATTCTTCATGAGTTATACAGAACGGAGCGGGGTGATCTTCAACACTTTTTGAGTTGCAGCCACCCCGTGCTATTTAAACCTATGCGCGTTTCAGGATCTTGAAATGTAACTGAAAATAGATACGAAAAAAATTTTCAGATCCCGAAAACTTTTTGGTGCAGTTTTTGTTCCACTAATAGTTTGAAGGTATCTTGCAATAGTGTATTTTTTATAATTGAAGTAGTTAACTTTTTGTTTAGATTTGTCCAGGCTATTCATCTATGATAAGATTCGCCGAATTTCTACGTTTATTCCAGACTGCTTTAGGTTGATCCAGACCAATTGTGTCAAATTGATTGTTAGGTAAGAGACAGGATCGGAAAAGAGTAAAGTGGGTGGGTTGGGCGGTATTGGCCCATTTCTATTGAGAAATTCCTTTCTCAGATCCGCCTAGCATGATTTCTAGACCGGTTCAATAGTCTAGGTGAATACTGGAAGTCGATGGGTTATTAGCTCAGCCTTATCCAGGGTCTTAACTTAGCCTTCAAAATCCAGGTGGCACCTGGATGATTCACGTAGATTATGAACCATTCAGGCTTATAGCCTACATAGTTTTTCTGCAAGGGTATGCCAACATCAGAATCAGTAAGGAACATATTTTGCATGGATCTTTCGTTAGAGTACTATTCAAAGTTCTCTCCTTGCCAGACGAGTCGTAACGTTTTACAGTTAACTTCCATGAGACAATATTAAGAGGCGTGGTAGCGCCTCGCTGGCGAGTTCATCTCTCTCTGTGAATCTATTGATCTGACCGAATCGA
>JAPYYZ010001935.1:0-14068 GCA_030522705.1 Eretmocerus eremicus | reverse complement strand
TTTGGACCGCCGCTCATCAACATGAACGGTTGGTAGCTTTACTTTGGCCCGAAGTTTTTTTTTGAGCTATGACTGTGCCTGCTGGATTGTGCGTACCGTCTTTTTTGAAAATCGTTCCAATCAACCCCAAAGGTATGGGTACATGCTTTTGACGATACGATTAATTTGTACATGCTTAACGAGGCTCAAGCGCGTGGTGCCGTACCACAGCGGGGGTATCATGAAAACTCTACTGCCAGACTTGGATTCTGAATAGCTTTCATACATGTTCACAATAAAATTGAAAGTCGCTTGAGCCTTCCTAACGGGAAAGCTCTTGCGCGAGATTCCTTGGAATGGATGAACAAGAAGAAAAAGTACGAAACTTAGTGTCACATTGCTTGCTCACAAGATTAACTCGACCTTCGGCAACGTTGATAGTTGCATGTTTCTGAGCAAAAACCCTCTCTTATATGTCCATCATAAGTTGGGTCGATTACACTACTCACATCTGAAACTTGAGTATAAAGATCGTTCGAGGGTTATGCAGTTACAATCGCGTTTGACTCATTCTGAATCATGTGGTGTTGATGGACAATGTTGTATACAGTGTGGTACGGCCATTCTCATATTCGGACGTTCAGTACGAAGCAAATTGAAGCGCGAACCTTTTTGTCTTGCCGCCCTCTCACCCAGCTCTCAATTTTGTACCATCGCATCCTACATTTACATCATCAAAGTCTCGGACTTTTTATTATTTTTTTTTTTTTCATCTTTTTATTATCCGACCTTTCTACTATCAATTCACTAACCACAGTTGTTGACGTCAAAACCATTTCAGAGATATTCGACTCTTACACAGTCTAGAAAAATTGTGACTAACAATAAGAGTATTTCTCGCAAGCGGCTGAGTAGGAGTTGCATTTAGGTACTGTATCATTAGCAAAGTTCGCGTGCAAAATGATGGTCGGAGTGCGTCCGTAAATACTGATGCTTGTCGGGCTGTGCGTTGATGAGAGGACGGTTTCACGCTTGGCAGTCGTCGTCCTCGTCGACTTCGTCGTCGCGGATGCCACAGTGGTCTCTCTTTCGCTTGTTCTTTTTCTCTCTCCTTCTGCTTGCGTTCTAAATACAGACATTGAAAATAAGAGCGAGCCAATCGTGCACACGACCGGCTATGGCCGACTGAATAAAAGAAGCAGACAACCGCCTGTCCGTTAGCGAGCCTAAAAAATCCAAGTGCAGCCCTGGCCTCGTGCTTCTAGCTCCGAAATGTCTGTGCAACGCTCGCGTAGCAGATGACGAATACTGCGCATGGCCCTCCTCTTATTCTCCTCTGTCTTTCTGCCCTTTTCAACTCCTATGTTGTCATGATCGGCTCAACCTCACTTATTTTTTCAACACCAAAAAAGCTTTTTCTTTCTCTTGTTGTCAATCTTTTTTCTTCATGACGAGATTCCTCAGTAGATGCAGGCTCATCTTATGCTCATTGTAAAATCCACGCTCGTAGTTGATGATAACAGTATCAAATGACGAATGATTCGTCGCATTCTACGCACATTTTGTCACCCGCGAAATTTTTATCAAATAAGAGTGAGTGTTTTTGTTTGAATTCATAGTATTACAGAATCACTTAATGTGGAATTTCAGTCCCTTACCAGTGAGACCTATGATGGATTTTCTTTATTCCGTAGGCGTTACGATACAAGGGGGTCCCATGCTGCGGTGCGGCGACATTATGATGAGCAACGCAGCGGCGGCAGCCTGCGTGAGGCGCAAGAAAAAGAAGAAGAAGAGAAAGCAAAGACGTGCCCAAGCTTTCGTGAGTTTTGTACTTTTTCCAATCTTATTTTAGCAACCGGAATTCTTATAGGCAGAGTTGCACTATTTTGCAAATCCTCGTCAGGAAAATTCTGTGACTTGCACTCGCTTCTTAATACTTTTGGCTACTCTCCTAAATAATTGGAAAGTAACCTGACTCATATTAACAACGTGACAACTTCATAGATCTTGAAACCTTTAACGCAAGCTTGTCTAAAACCAATTCAAGTGGGGCTTCGCATTTAGTACGGATGGCAGCTTAAGGTAGTTTTACACCAACTGCGCGAGTCAAAAACATTTAACTTTACTTTTCTAGTCACGTGAGTTTATTCAAAATCGTCAATACAACTTATTAGGGTATTTTTCCTATCAAAAAGTGTACGTTTATAAGTAAATATGCCTCCACAGGCAAAAACACGCACAATTGATACGATGAATGACCTGAATAGAGAATTCGCGATGGCCGTGTCGCAATCCCAATATTTTGATGGCTGTTACACCAAAACTAAACGGTCGATCCTGACCAGACCTTGCTATATGATTTATCTATGTATCAATTTCTTTCTCCTGCAGCTCGATAGTTTTGTCATATCTGGATCACTTGTTATACTCGAAACAGTGCCACTTTTCTAGTATGCTCCTATAAACCCCGTGTTGAAAGTAAGCAAAACAGCCCAACTTTTGATGGCTGTATCTTCGAAACAAAACGATCAATCGTTCTGAAATTTTGCATACATGTTCATCAATATTAGAATCAGTTTCTCACCAAGTTTGGAATCATTCTCATATCTAGAAAGTTTAGTGTACAGCTACCTTAATGGAAGACTCCTAACCAGAATGAAATGAATTGATTTCGAACTTTAAAAAATTGCATTAGCTTACTATGAACTGAGAGACCCGGAATCAGTTCAGTCGGGGAAATTCTTTTGCATCCATGTAGTTGAACAATGAATTTATATGATGGTGAAGGAATATTTTCAATTGATTGTCATAGGACTCGGCAGTTTCCAAAGAACCAACTCGACGATTTCTGCCTGCTTCCTTCACGGAACTGTACTATTTCTTCAAATTCTCCTTGTGACTTTCAATCTCATGCTGATATACAAAGTAGTAGGCCAACGTTTTTTTAATTGAAAACGACACCACCAAATTTTCTTTCGGATCACTCAATTGTCGCAATCGCTGTCAAAAATCCTTATTTCGCCCCACATAGATCTATGAGAGGTTGCTTGCCTAAGTAGTAAGAGGAGAAAAAATAATTGCTCACTTCAGACACTTGAATGATGATTATATGTTCGTAGGGTAACACTGACTATGAGGACGAAGAGGATTATAGTTCGGACGGGGAAAACGGATATGCTTCTTCTCGAGTCTCGTGGTCGGCACCAACGTCGACTAGTCACACCAAGCAACAGCTCAACCCCGAGTGCCAAGAATTCCGTTTGCGTGGTGAACAGCTGAACCCCGAGTGTGAAGAGTTCCACCCGCCAACGGTTGTCGAGTATGCTGAATGTCAGGAGTACCATCCAACGTCGACGGTCGAGTACCAGCAGCCAACGTCAACGGTTGAGTATGAGCCAACATCGACAGTCGAGTACCAGCAGCCAACGTCGACGGTTGAGTACCAGCCAGCGTCGTCGGTCGAGTACGAGTCAACGTCGACGGTTGAGTACCACCAGCCAACGTCGGCGGTCGAGTATCACCAGCCAACTTCGGCCGTCGAGTATCACCAGCCAACGTCGACGGTCGAGTATCACCAGCCAACGTCGACGGTCGAGTACCAGACAACGTCGGCAGTCGAGTATCACCAGCCAACGTCGACGGTTGAGTACCAGACAACATCGGCAGTCGAGTACCACCAGCCAACGTCGACGGTCGAGTACCACCAGCCAACATCGACGGTTGGGTACCAGACATCCTCGACGGTCGAATACCAGCCATCGTCAACGGTTGAGTATCAGCCAACGTCAACGACCGAGTACCACCCGACGACAACGGTCGAGTACCACCCGACGACAACGGTCGAGTACAGTTCTACGTCAACGGCTGAGTACCATCCATCGTCATCAACTGATTATCATACTACCTCAGCGAGCGAATATCATTCTAGTCCTGCGTCCGATTACCACGCAGAGTCTCAAGTCGAGTATCACCCAGCCACTGTTGTGGAGTACGATGCGTCCACAGCGGAGTATCACGCGGCGACAGGAGTGGAATATCACCCAACGACTGTAACGGAATATCACACTAACGGCACAACTGAGTATATTCCCACGTCCACGGCTGAATACCACCCGACGACGGTGAGCGAGTATCATTCAGCGACCGCGACCGAGTACCTTCCAACGTCTACGGCCGAGTACCACCCCACTGCTGCAACGGAATACCATTCTACGCCTTCGACCGAGTACCACACGACGCCTACAACTGAGTATCACGCGACGTGTGCCACAGAGTATCATACGACGTCTGCGACCGAGTATCATACGTCCGCAACCGAATATCTCACCACGCCCACTGCTGAATATCATCCAATGACTGCAGTTGAGTACGATACAGCTTCCGCGAGTGAATACCACCAGTCAACTGCGGTCGAATACCCCCCTTCGTCTACCGTCGAATACAATACAGCTGCAACCGAATATACCACTGCCGAGTATCCCGAGTGCGAGGAGTATCATCCAGCCACTACGGAAGAGATACAATACGTTGCCGTTCCCGTCGAGGGTGACGGTCTGCCAACCGAATATTATTCGTACGAAACGATACCCACTAGTGTTCCTGCGTCGTTGCCAATTGAGTCGAATGGATATGCTGAAATAGTCACAAGCGTGGAATACGCGGAGGAGCCAAGCGAAGCGTACATCTCCGAAAATTCGATAGCGATAAGTCACGCAAACAACGAAGCTGAAAGACTGACGTACGAGGAGTCGGCATACGATTCCGCGTACCACTACTGCGAGCAGCCGACCGAAGTCGAGTACGCACAGTATTGCGAGTATGGCGAGACCCTGGACCAATGCCACCAGCCTTACGATGGCCTGACGAACGGTGATCTAACGATCTATCAAAATGGTCACGAGCCCGAGCTCGTGATGAACGGCGATGGGATGCACTATGGAGATCTGCATCATGCGGACATGGTTGGCCAGACGGACTTACAAAGGCTGCCTCCGGAGATGGTGAACCGGCCTATGAGTAACGGTAACGGTGCACACAGGCGCAAGTATAACTCGAAAGTAAAGTATGTACGCGAGCCGACGCCCGGGCCCGATCTCGACAGCCAAGGTGTCTGCTGTGGCGGGAACGCGACTAATAATACGATCGCGGTTACAAATAACGACGACGGATCCGTCGAAGCAGTCACGGAGATGCTCAGATCGACCAGCATCGCCGAGACGAAAGCGTCACAGAAAGGCGGAGATCAGGGTGAGTGCGAATCGGTTCGTTCCACGGTGCACGGCAAACATTATTGTGTCGTTATTTTGGCTCATCATGTGGCTCCTCCCTTGCCTGATCTCATACCGTGTACCGGAAACCACTTCACATCTGAAGATGGAAACTTAACCCTCTGTTGTCACAATCTTACACTTGACTCGAACGGTTCCGTTGTTCCCGCGACACTGCAAGAGCTGACTAAGGCAATATGTAAAGATCGGACTGAAGCGGCTGACGAAAAGAAGCTGGAGTAGTAGAATCCAAGATTCTTCTAAACTTCGGCCGGATGACTTCCAGTCTTTTTGCTCTATATTGGCGCTTTGCCGAGAGCAGCAAATCGCTCGGAGTTTTATCATATCACCGTTGTGACAATGGAGGATTAACGTTGTAGGCCAACAAATTCAGTGGCCTACTTTTTTGAATTTTGAAGACTCAACAATTGTACTAACGATTGAATCCAAACTCTAACTGAATGATGATTTCAAAGCATGATGAATCAATGTGAGAATCAGAGGGTGATTTGTATCATGTCGAAAAATCGCATTATCGAATCCTACAATAACTCGAGTGATTTTCACCGACACAACTCGCACCAGTAAATTTCGAATTCCTTCCTTAGGCGCTTAGGTTAATTTATTTATATTCATCTCGACAAAATACTTTGCTGGTGATTCAAACTATGTGCATATACATAAGCTTCAGAAATGATGATCTGCTATTCAATTGAAGCATTTTCTTAGAAAGAAGCCGCGGAGAAAGATTTGATACGAGAATTAATTGATATAGATATAGTTCAATGCTCGAAAGCATTGCCCCGATGTTTATAAATTTTTTCAAAATGTACAGTTTTTAGTTGGAATTGAGTAGCAGATGATGCTTTCAAACGATCATGGTATCCATCAGTATAGTTGAAATCATGGTTAACATTGTTCATAATCAATCAATATACTGCTTAAGTTTGCTAAACGTGAATGTGTTCCAAGATATCACGAAAATGTACTCTATCCACGTGTACACACTGAGTTCTCCATCCTTTTAAGAGAAAAATAATAAGACTTGCTGTTGAATGAAAGGATGTATTTTTTTAGACGGAATAATAGCAAGATAACGTGTAAAAATACCAAGTAACCATAATTTGTTTTAGGAAAGAATGATTAGAAAGTACATAACCGTAAGATTGGTGAATGAAGTTTGAGCGAATAAATTTTCTATTCTTTGATACGATATTTTGATAGAAAAACAAGTTTTATTGATTTCTCTTGCATACGTCGTACTAATTGTTATGTTGAACATTGAACTTTGAACAAATATTCCGCTAGTTCGTAATCCTCGCTAGTTGGTCGCAAAAAATGTTAGCTGTGCATCCACTCATAGACTTGCGCATTGTGCATGCATCATTACTAACATCTCTAGGTCCTCACTAATCTCTTCACAGTCTGCATATAACTGAGTGCGACATTCTACTTTTGATTAGATAACTGTCAAAGCTGGATTAATGAAAGCTCAATCACCTCCGAGAGTATTTGCAACGAGAATATCAAAACGACGACTGATTTAGCTACGACTGTAACTAAGACGACGCTAACGACGAGCGCGACTGACGAGGATTCCGGCTTCGAGAGCCACACCTCGAAGACACTGTCGAGCAGGCCAATAACCGATGCCGTCAACGAGTGGCTCAAGCGGGCCAACTCGCCCGATTTGTTCATCACGTCGTCGACGGCCAGCGACGACAGTGAGGACGACCCAGACGACGAGGATGCGTCGGTGAGCAATGAGCCGCCAAAAAACTTGCAAGGCAACCCCATGCCTGCACTATCTGTTAATACCGGCGCCAACTGTGGGCGCTCGGTAGCTCGCGATCAATTCGCAAGCTTCGCCAATCAATCGACGCCAAGCAGCAGTCATCAGCGAGCAATTGGTGGATCGGAGAGGAGAGTCTCGTCGAGGAAGAGCAGGAAAACCAAAGCATCGAGGAACAAGGCTGCTGTCGACCGCAAGCACGCGGCCGATTACCACCGGACGCCTGGACAACCCGATGGTGAGATACACGTTTCATCTTTTCACTTCATTGTAATTCATCGTTGCAAATTCAGAAAAATACACTTCTCTATCGCAAGCTATATAAGATAGGAATGCACGAGCCAAACCAAGTTTGTCATGCAAAACTTGAAATCTATCTAGATTTCCAAATTGCTACGCTCGCGAAACCTCTTCGATCTATAATATAATGAGGTCCCGATACAACGATCCATCATTTCTTAGAATTGGAAATCCACCAAATCCGCCAAAGCTTGACATTTGATTTTAGGTGAAAACAAATTGAGCCTCGGCTTTTGATTCGCGCACTTAATGAACGGTTCGGATGATCACCCAATTGAAACTTATTCGTTTTTTTTTTTTTTGTTATGGACATGGAACATCTGAAGATTTCCGCAGAACCAACGAGAGATTTTGCATCTCAGGAGAAGATTGGTGCAACTTGCGAAGTGATCGAGAAGGATAGCGACGTGGGTATGAGGGTTGCTGAAAATTCTCGGAAACATCGTGGAGGACTTCGAAAAGTTTTGAATTGTGGGAGGGAGCAAGTTGGAAATGAACGAAAAACTGTAGAACCACGGGAAAACGCTCGAGGAAGTATAAGTATTGGAGAAACAGTCAGAACATTTGAGAAAGGCGAAATTGTAGTCTCAATGGATGGTGAACTGCTGCTCGTTACGACGGCACCCTTACAGAGTGTGACCAACGACTTAGTCGACATGGGTGAAAAGAGGGGCTCTAACGATACGGAAGATGACGACCAGAATGGAATATCTTTGGGCAGCATTGAAGAACCAGACGTCCTCGAGTGTTGGGAGGCCGAGTTGATTGAACCTTTGTCAAATTTGACGAAAGTTCTTCATGAAGATATCACTGACGACGATCTCGCAGCAATCGACGAGCATAACAACAACGCTTCTGAACATGTGCAAAAGTACTACAGGCTCCAAGCAGAGTCTTGCACCGAAGATGATGACACGGCAACTGTAGACGTCAATGCAAATCCAGAAGACGAGCCGAATACTACCGATCACAGTAGTGATAGCGAGCATGAAGATGTTTCTCTTGTCATAACTGAGGAAAAACCACAGAGCATTGGTACAAACTACTTGAACGCGCCCGTTGATGAGGCATTTGAAGTACATGAAACTTGCTGCTCCGGAAAACCACTGTCTTTTGATTCAATCAGACATCCACGTTTTGGTAAAGCGCCTTTCTTTAGGCGTCGACAAGATGGCACCATACCTTTCAAAAACGTCTCTTGCAACATTCAATGACGACTAAAGAAGCCGAAGATAACACTTGTCCTTCATGATCTGCTCGAATACCACAAGTGTCAGTACTTTTCATTGACAAATTAGCCGAGGGCTGTATCACAAATTTTGTATCGGTATTTCTTTGCGATGTGCGGAAAAATTTTCCACTCCCATAACTGCTCTGATAATGTTGACTGTCGAACTACAGTAATATTTTTTTCATCAAATTCAAATCGGTAGCCATGTTTGTTTCACTTTGCCATGGCACTTGGCAGGGGAGAGGAATCAGAGTATTTGCCGTTCCGGAGTATTGACACACTTTTGTAACTTGAATTTCTCTGAGCGTTAACCCGAAGCATGTGTTGATGGAACGCATCAATGGAGAGACCGACATAATTTCGTGTTCCAATCAACTTTGCGTTTGTAAATAGCATATCAGCGATTATTCGCATTTCCACCCACAAAATACAAATGGTGAAGTGAAATCTTTGATATCTCAGACGAGTGGCGTGTATTTTAGAACGTTTTAACCGTATATTTTATGCAGTTATCTTAGATCATAAATTACTCTTCTTCTAGATCTTGGATGGTTCATGATTTTTCACTACTTACTTCAGCTTTCTTAAACACAATCTAACAATGCTGAAAAGGTTCCTAATTACAATTAATCTATTGACGGAGAGAGAAACGTATGAAATTCGTTAGGTTTTATGGATAATAAGTTTTTTGATCAATTATAATTTATTTACATTTTATGAATGTGATTCTTTGTTTCGAACGATTCGCGTTATTATTCATCGATGTCAACGTTTATGAATTTTGAGAGGGAGAAGAGAAATTTCAGTTCACCGACACTTTGTTATATTCTACTCGTGGAGATATGGGAATTCACAGCGTAGTTGTTACTGTGTTAGGCTTCGTCTTGGAGAGCTGGATACTTTTGATTTCGAGCACACTCAAAGATGTATGAAGCAAGGTTGGAAACTAGTCTGAAAAGGCTGACCATAAAAAAAAGAAAAAAAAAATAGGATACCAAAGCGGTTTGAACGTGACGGCGTATTGTTATAATTGTTATCGTTCTTGTTATCTATGATCCGAGTATAGAAAGTGTGACTGAGCTAGAACTCAGGTCGTATGTGATTAGAAAATATTTTGTACAACCCCTTCGAAAAGGATAGAAATGAGAATTTGAGATCTCTAATTTCATAAGAGGAAAATTGCAAAATCTTCCCAATGTGCTATCTATCAAAACAATTTCATTTCCGAATTACTCTTGGGTCAACAAACGCACCTGCGCTATCGTTGAAATTAATTCTCTCAAAGATGAAAGGCATTGCATTGTGATTCGTAGATGATCGAATTGGGATACTCCTTTTCTTACATATTTCCCGACTAATGATACGCTGTGATGCAAACGCAAAATGAACAGTGTCGATGATTCATTTTAATGCTCTACGTATCCAGTCATTATCAAGAATACGAGTGACTAAATCGGTGGTGATTGGAGAAAGTCATTGATTAGATGTGAGACGAATTTTCTAGAGAAAGTCATAGTTTTAGATGGGTAATTGCATAAATTTAGCTGGAATGGAATCAGATGGCAGATTTAAACTTCTTGTGGGCTCGGAACAGAAGAGAGACAGGCTTATTACTATGATATATGGATTTATGTAGATATTGACGGTAGACGTATAGTGTGCTATAAGCAAACTAATTGTACATAGATTCAAGGCTTGTTAATAAAGAGATTTTGCACGATTACGTGATATAATTATTCTCGAAATCGAATTTTATAAATCGTGATTCCACTGTACTTTTCACGTATGCTTAGATGTGAAGTAGTGGTGTTGACAAAATTTTCAACAGTAACATATGTCAATAGAATCATTAATTCGAAAGAGGCTTTGCAATTTCATAATTATATTCGGAATACTAAATACGAGTGAAACGTGAGCTGCACTTGTTACAATATTATCCACGCTAAACTTGTGAGAAACATACAAAACATACCGATTCGAAAGGAGAAAAAAGGACAGGAGTCGTAAGGAAGCGATAGCGCAGGGTTTTGCATTGAACATACCTCATGAAATATGTAAATATGGTCAAGATCTCATCCTCTCTAGATGAAAAAGAATGAGTCGACGTATATGTACTCTTTTTTCCGCGTTTTCACCCAATTTTTCAAGGAGCTCCATATACGTATCATGTCATTTAATTATAGCAGTGGCGCACTTTTTACTTGATATCATGGTTCATATTGTAACGATTCGGTGTTATGTTTCGCTGTAGACTTGTCAAGGGATAAATCATATCGAAAATTCGATTTGATTAAAGAGCTTTGCGTTGCAACGATGCATAAGTCGGTCCAATATTATTGCTACTCATCAAAGTGCGCATTGCATCAATTGTGTGCCTTATTCTATGGCGGCCATTTTTCTAACCGATTGATCGAGTGCAATCTCTCTTCCTTGGTCAGTGGAAGCAATTGAAAGATCGTACGTCTACCGACAACTGGATGAGTTGCACTGCTTGAGGCAGAATTGCATTATCAGCGTTGACTGAAAGAATGATGGATTTGGAAGGGTGAGATATGGGATGATGATGTGTTTGGAACATTTTGATGGAACAATGAAGAATCAATTCTCGAACTGAAAGATGACGGTTTTACCGATTGCGATACGAGCAGGAGCACGCGTTCATAATGAAATATATAAGAAAAATTATATATATATATAATGGTCTGGCAAAAAGATGTGAATCAAGGGATAGTGAGGAATTCAAGCGTTAATTGCGCGATTGAATGTACACACGTTTACATCAACTAAAATACGTTTTAAATACGGTTCATGTTGCTGTACAATTTCATTAAAACTTACTATATCAATTACTACGTAAGAAATAACTCTGTACTTTAATTCTTTTGTGTTTTGCTTAAAAAAATATGAATAAAACAAATCGAAAAAGTTGGTCTTATGACTTATACTGCAATCTAAATGTGTATGACTGTTCTTGTGTTCTTTCCTTCACCCATCAACACCTTATTTAATGACAGTTCAGTTCAGCCAAGACATACTCGCAAACTACTGAGGTGTTGAAGTCTTGAGACGCACTTTCAGGGAAAAATTTACAAAATCCTCTACTTCCTTTTATTTTCCTGAGTTTTGCTGAAGGTAAATCGAAAAAAAAATTGAGTAGGAGCATAGTTCACCAAATGTGATTTGTCGACGAGAACGAAACTTTTTGCTTATTTGTAATGTCGACAATTAAACCCGTTTCTTTGAATTCCCTCAATAAATAAAGAGATTCTATAATTAAACCGATACGGACAACATGTTGATAATTGAATCAAGCATTTTAGGCACGACTTATCGACCTAAAACAATAACTACAGATATAACTTCGTCAAAAACATGAGTATGAAATCTGGAGGACGCAGTGAATTCTTTTTTTGTAGAAACAACCCATCCGGTTGAAATGAACAGCCCTTATGAAAAATCTTAGGTAAGTGGGATCAATCGATCCCAGTACAGTTCGTTCATGTCGAATTTTCAAATTTTCTGCAACCATTTTGTCAAATTCTCTTATTTTCGCTTTCATAAAGAGGAATTATTGTATTTGTGCCTTTTTCAATTTTTCATTCGGCATATAGCCCCAGAACGGTTCTATTATGAAATTCAGAGAGCTGCTAGAAAATCAACTAGAAGCTCATTAGATATGAGTTAATTAGATTTCGACAACTTTTGGACTTCAAATCGCGTATCTAGAGATGCGTCATAATTTGCATGGTATTTCTATCGTAAAAGTGGCGTATCCTTTTCAGAACGCGTCACTTGAAGATCCAGGGAGGATACGTGTGACTTTTTTTGATCTTTCAAAACCTGTTGGTTAATACCGATTTCTGCTTTAGGTCTTTGATATTTACTTTAATAACTCCATTCATAACAGAATTGAACTTTTCAATAAAATCCATTCAAACAAAACACAAAAGTTGGATTTTGAGATAATCAGTTACTGTTGCAGAGATCACCAACCTGCTTAGGAGGAAATTAAATTGAACAAACTTGAGCCCATGATCACCTGTAACATCTGAGCGTAAATGCACACATCGTCTTTTTGCGAAGGACTTCAGAAAATGGATGCACTCTGCCCTTGATGTATTGCAAAGTTATTGAAGCACTCTTTCTTACTCAAAAAAGCGACCTTACTTCAATTAGGCGTTCAAAGCCACGGAAAAAAAATTTGTCTGGACCAATTTTTTTGTACCTTTGCTCGTTCTTTTTGTCTCTTCTTCATCATTATAACGCTTTTTTCAGAACAGAATTACAAAATTCAGCCCACTTCAAGCATATTACCAAACAAGGTTAGTGTACCCTGTAAGGCCAACGACTAGTTTTCCTTCAACGCTTTCAGAATATGTCAATCGTCTTCAAATCGTGTAAAAGTATAGGTTAAAAAACTGGAAAATGAGCCAAGGTACGTCAAATTTGATCGTTCGGGGGCCGAGTAATCGCGATTTTACGAGTGAAATGCCATTTACAGACTTGAGCCTGTATTACAAGTATACGGCTTTAAATGGGTACACGCCCTTTTGGATTCGTCAAAAACTTCTCTTTTGCAGATCTTGAGTAGCTTAGCCCTACTTTCTGGAATTGAACGTACCTGAGCACAGTTTAAAGGTCTTGAAACGAACTTAACAATGAGTTGAGGTATACGTTTTAAAAAATTGAGACGGGCCGAAGTAAGAGGCTCCAAAAGCTTAGTGCAGCCTTAGTGGGTGTGCGTACCTTATTTTTAAAAAAGCCTCGTAAAGTCGAGGAGCTTGGCCTTTCGCGGTACAATCGAAATACTTCTTGTGTCCCTCAAATATTCTGAAAAAATGTATTACGTAAGGTAAGTGTACCCAACTTGCCCCCTGTAGCGAATACCATACATATGCAAATCTCGAGAATGCTCGTCCATTGATCTTGGCGCGGATTTTTTCATGTTTGCTACGTTAGGAATAGAAAAAATAAGCGCTTTGAACCGATACAAATCGATTTTTGGGTTCGTTAGCTCGATATAAGTCATTTTTTGCATTTTTCGTAATTGCGCACCTAAGAATTCTTCTTTTACTCGGAGGGCTGCCAAAAATTTTTGGCTTGACCAATCTCAATGTTCCTAGGCAAATTTAATTTCTCTGTCCAAGACCTTCCAAACCCTTTTTTTAGAGTTTCAAAATTCAAATCAGGACCATTTTCATGAGCAAAATACGAAGCCTAGTTCAGCTTTTAAGAGGTATACTCAACATGCCCTCATATGTTTATCTCCAATATGGGCATGGTAAGACGTTGCTGCACACTCAAATTCCCATCACTACGTCAATACATGATCAAATAGCATTTTGGTTCACCGATAAATTAAAAAACCTGCTCCCAACGGCGATAAAACCACTGTTTGCTCTTTTGCTTTCTCAAAGAGAAAGCTTTGTATTCGTGACAACGAAATTCTTGGTCACCCGATGCTTCAAATCCATTTTTTTTCTCCCTCACACCTCT
>JAPYYZ010001934.1:0-14069 GCA_030522705.1 Eretmocerus eremicus | reverse complement strand
GCACTCACACCACACGTGCGTCAAAATCGTTCAGAATCAACACATAACCGTTCCACACCGATGCACTGGAGGGCACTTTCCAGATCGAATATCTCCAGAAGGAAATAGTATCGAGTTCTGCGCTCATGAAGACTTTTGTTTCATGCACTGAGATCTATTGTTTCAGTACACTTAGAAGAAGTTTTACCGAAAGCCAAATTCCTACGATTCGGGTCGGGGTCCTTTGATTCTATTAGAAAACTGATGATGAAAGTTGATTGTACGAGAAAATTTTACCAAGAAATCGAGACTTAATAAGCTTATATTCAACCCATCGGCTAGGGAAAATTCACAATCAATCCGCTTAGGCGCCAGGAGATTAAGGCGTTTCATGGATTTCATACCCATGAAACGCCTTGATTTAATTTTCATTCTTAAGTATATGGAGTTATTTGTAAGTATAAACAGATTGCCAATTTCATGATAAGGATGATACTCATGGTCCATGATTCAATGACCTAGGGGTGGATCGTATGAAACTTATGGCTCCCGATAAAGAGCAAGGATTTCTCAACAGTTTCTTTTAAAATTCAGTTCTCTCTGACCTGCGGAAAGGGATGGAATTATCCTTCTAAACATCCTGTCTGATAAAATCTACAGCTGACTACTGAACTGGAATCAACTGGATGAATCAAAATCATATTATCAAATTGGTATACCCATACGATTTCTGGAGCTGCAATAAACGACCCCGATACTTTTGACGGGTCGAATAATCGAAAAAATTCATACCTATTTCGATAATTGATGACTTTCTGTGTTACTCACATGCTAAACAAGAGCCACACTTAGCAATCAACCACGCGAGACATATTTTCTCCGAGATGAAACTCACGTTCAGTCATTCGCGAATGAATGGCGCAACTAAAGTTACTCAAATGAACGCGATGGCACTCAGAATTATATGGAATTCATCGAAATAATCAGGAGATAACGTCAATTTCGAATCAATGTTGGTTATTTGCCCCATCCCTGCAATATTCATAACATATCAGAGTACTATTATTATTATTATGGAACGGCTACGCGGGTTGTGATTGGCGTAACGATTACGCAATTTACGTGCGTTCATCACTCACACTCTCATCCTTCGGTCCAATGATTTTAAATGTTGACAGCTCGGCGTCTTTGGCGTTATTTACAGTACTATTTCAATATGAATCAGCTAACATATGGTCGGATTTCAACTGAAAATCAGGTATTTGAGTTGTTTTTCAGCTCAATTTTGCGGAAAATCAGTCAGGTGACTGAATATCAGTTAGAATCCATTCATGTTAGCTTTTTTATGTGGAGAGAGTAGCAGTACTGCGGCCTTGCAGTACTACTATGGGGCGCCCGCTCCAGTACTTATACGCGACGACGGGGCCGCCGCAGTAGTACTATAACGGGTACACTGCACTAATACTGCAGCACTCAAGCAGCACTCGTGTGGTGCGGACGCCGGAAACTCTTACTATTGCTATGATGACCATGTATCATCAGCATAAATAATTGAAGACTAGTTTCAATTAATCACGCTGCCCGAAATGTCCACTTCAGTGTTTGATCACATTTTTCACCAATGCCTCAGAATTGAGCGTACAACATGTGTGACAACCAGGAGCGAGTTCATCTCGAGCTTTCGCAACGAACACTCGCATAACCTCTCACATGGCCTTTCTCTAGCTACGCTCTTTGCTGTGACAATTCGACGAGTTTATAGATCCTCCTGGATCATTATGATGTGAATATCATCGTTTTCTTTATGAAATGTAGCTAATTATCTCGTAGCTTATTCATTCTTTTTATAATACTAGTGCGTAAAGTTGGCGTGTAAAGCACGAAAACTGTGTGTAAAGCAGTGCTTTTCACATAGTGTGTGAATAGCAACTGCTTCGAGAACTGCTTTACACACGGTTTTAGTGCTTTACGCACACTTTTGCGGAGCAGGTTTGGCAAGTCACAATGAGTACAATTCTATATCATGTTGCTTGACTGATGGTGATGAAGCTCATCCGAAATAATATATCAAAACGGCTCCAACTCTCGGATGAAAAAAGGCGGCGCGTCAACTGAGCCCGGGGCCAGGGAAAGTATATGAACTGTATCGACATAAGGCGGGATTGTGTCACGATGAGCTGCGCTCAACCCTTCGTGAAGTACATATCCACTCAACTCTCATATGTCGCTCACATCCTACATTCAGGATATTTTATATTTCCTATAATTTCTGCGTCAATATCAAATTTCTTAACCTTGAGCAGACGGGAATTTTTCCCAATGAAATTACCTCCGATTTTCATCAAAGTTCTCATGTATAAGGATTATATGTATAATAAAATTTGTAGGTCTTAAGCCGACATACTGGCTATTCCCGTTCTCAGGCCCAAAATGTTGATTTTCCAGCTCAGTATAATTCCATCTCAACCTTTGGTAAACTGTCAATATTTATAATTGATACTACTCAATCTTGTGATTATTCGGTACGGCTTTGGGCCGATTAGAGCATTGTAATTTCGAAAATATGAGCAAACTTGTTGGAATGAGTTGCCGTATAGTTCAAACTCGAAGGGTGATTTGTATGCCGCGTGTACAATTCTTTCAAAAATTTTCGTTTTGTTATATATATCAGCTCCGACATCGACTTAGTTTTCTACGGTGACTGGGAAGAAGTATGATCACAAGAAAGAGACAGATTCATTCCGAAAATAGACGTCCAGTTGTTTATACTCGTTCGTGTAATGATTTGTGGTAATGGTACTCATCTAATTCTCATATCCTCACGAATCTCTTTTTGTGGGACTATTACATTCCATCGATGAAGTATATTACGACGGCTCCTAGTAAGCTCGTATCTCAAAACGCAGAGAAATATAATCCTACCTCAAACGCGATTCAATAACCTCGTATCTGAATTGCCAATTCAATAAACACGTATCTCAATCGCGCGTTCAATAAGCTCGTATCTCTCCGGCCAATTCAAGATGGTTGTATCTCCCCGGCCAGAGCAAGAAGCTCGTATCTCAGAAATGGGGGCAAGAAGCTCGTATCTCGAACGAAACCATTCAAAAAAGTAATGATAGTATTCCATTTCAAATTGTGATAAGCTGAGAGATGAAAAACATGCTGCTCAACTTTTTATCTTGAAACTATTCACCCTAGATAAATGAATTAATCATAAGAAACTGAAATCCAAAGCAAAAAGTGATCAAAAAATATTTGAGAAACAAAAATATAAAGGCTTTGCCGAGTCACTCCACAGAAACCCGCTTATATCTTACGTCTGAACTGTGGTAAAGAAATCCAAAAATCATTTACTTACATGTAGATGGTCAACCTTGCGGATCGAGGATCAGACCAGAGCTCTGAGAATCGTTTTGTTTTGGTGGTGAGAAACGAGGATGTCTCACAGGGTTTAGTCCCATAAGCCTTCTGTTCCAAGTTGTAGCTATGAACTTTTAACATTGCCAATGTATCTATTTACATGGCTTTTTAACACGAGCTTGTAAACTCTCTGGGATATCTTTTGTTCTCACCGTAACGAAATGGTTCCCAGAGTTGTGACCAGATCCGCGATCCGCAACATTGACCCTCTATTTGTTAGTGAGAGTGCACAAATGACACAGTATATTAATGTTTCAGAGTAATTCATCAACAATTTTTGCCTCTCTATGACTTATATCCCACCCGATCCTAATGATAAACGCACCAATCCTCCATATCGACTAATTGCTAACTCCGATCTCTCTAAGCCTTTCTCTTGTCATAGAAGCAAGCTCCCGACGAACCAATCGAGCTCGAAGACGCAATCAGCTCTTTGAAAACCCACAGCGCTCATGGTCTTAACAAAATTTCCAACTGCATGATTGAAAACTTTCCAACAGAGTTCTTATCTATTATTTTAGAATTTTACAATGACATTTTTCAATCTCACTCATTTTCAAGTGCATGGATACAATGTCTAATGTATCTAATCGCAAGAAGTACTCGAATCGCAAAAAGTACAGGTTATGTCCTTCCCATTGTTTTAGCTTCATGTCTTCTCTATATTTCTCAGAATGCTCATTTCCAACCTCCTTTCCAACAGAGAACTCCTATTCACAGTCAACAACAATCTGGAAGGTCCTTTTCTTTGCTATTCAGGTCTACCTGAAAGCTGTTCCTAGCCCGGTTTGATTCAATATATATGTATATATATATTCCAGACACACTTATAAATACATTAAACTCAACTGTAACTTCTTAGAGTTTGCAGACGACGAAATAATCTACTGTGCAGACATTGATTCACAAGTTCCTCCGGACAACTGAGCAAACTATTTACAAGAAAGGAACCTTTATCTCTCTCCAGAAAAAAAAAACAAAAAAACAAAACTCAATATCTCCTCACGACAAAAGATACTAGACTTGAGCAATGCCAGCATCAAAATTTATGATAGTTCGGTCGAATGCTCTGAATCATTTGCCTACTTAGGTCTGGTCTTCGACAGTAATCTCGTTTGGAGTCTCCACTGTGATTATCTCATAAACAAGTGTGACAATCTCTCTAAGATACTGAAATTCCTAGGGGTCACTCGGTGGGGTGGCCACCCACAAACACTACTCAACATTTATAAAGGCCTTGTTGGAGGCATCTCTGACGACGCATCGTTTATTTTTTCATTCAGTACTCAAAATAAAAAACTCAAATTCAATAGGATTCAATACAAATGTATCAAATTGGCCCTATGGTTAAAGAAGTCAAAACTAATTTCCGTTCTAGTATCATGCGGAGTAGTAGAATAGGGTGAGCCTCTTTTTTTATCCGAGAATTCCACTTACCAGGAGAGGCCACGGCCTCCGGGCCACAGATCTGCCTAAAATTGCGAGGATAGTGTCCTTTGGTATCAAAAGATGAGAATTAAAGCCGAAGAGTCTAATGCTCAAGCGTTTTTAAGCTATAGACCATATTACCACCATTGCCCATAAAGCCTATGTCAAAAAATGATACCTATAGATATATTTTCAGTTCTAATGGCATAGGCTGTAGTTCAACAATGCTTGAACGTTAGACTGTGCGGCTTAGGATATCATGTTTTGGTACCAAAGGCATACTATTCGCAGAGTTTCAGACAAATCCATGGCCCGGAGGCTATGGTCTCTCCTGGTTAGTTTAAAAGTCTATTCTAAAAAAATTTTCTGACTCATGGCATCCGTTGATTGATGAACTAAATGACTTTCCTCTCAACTAATCATAGAGATCCCTTCAAAATAAATTCCAAGTTTACTCTTCTGGATGCTTGCAGAAGTATATTCAGATTCAAGAATGAAATTCACTCTTTAGTCACAATTATTCCATATGACTCTCCTGTCAAACCAGTTCTATTTAGACCTGACAGTGATCTCTACTCAAGAAATACTATTTGTCATTCTGCAGGTCCTAATGCAACTTCTTCTGACTTGTTTCAAAGGGAACTTTCTGAAATGTTCAATTTCTATACTAATGCCTCTAAAAATACATCTGAATCTTTATTCCATTCTCCGTGTGTTCATCGGATTGACGAAAGATCTAATCTATCAAAAAAGTGTACCAGCTACTCTTCAGTATTCACAGTTGAAGCATTTGCCTTCGTCAATCTATCAAGTTTGTCCTTGATAACAGTCTCTGTCCCAGTAATATCTTCAGCGACTCCAAAAGTGTTCTGGAATCTCTCATTTCTAATACACCAAAAACTACCCCTAGTTATCTCTTGAGCTAAGAAATTTACCATACCAAGCTTTCACTCGGGACATTTCTGTGAAATTTATTTGAATTCCCTCCCATATTGGGATTATTGGTAATGAGATTCTAGATTCACTTTAAAGTCTTGCAAAGTTAGCTACCTAGGAAACTTCTTCACCCCATTTAGTGATTCCAGCAGTCGTGCAAGTAATCTCACTGAGAAAAAGTTTCACTGTAACTTGACAAATCTTTCACAGAATACAGGAATTTATTGGGGCGACGCCTGTCTTATCCGAGACTCTGCATTCCTGTCACGCGTTCGTTTGGTAAAACTACCCCATCGATCCTCACAAAATTTTGCACAACTGTTCAACACATATCCAAGGCGGCATACCTCAAAGTTCGTGATAATTCATCAAAAACTACTCCATCGATCCTCACGAAATTTTGCACAACTGTCTAACACATTTCCAAGGATGCGTACCTCAAAGTTTGGGACGATCCAACCACTCAAAGCTGAGTAATTGATGTAACAATGGGAAGCCCGTCACATGCACTGTAGTGCATATAACGGGCTTTCCATGTTGTGTATACTCTGCTACTATAGGATCCTTTTGTCCATCTTCACTGCTAGGCATGGCAGAGCCGTACCTTGCTACGAAACCGCTAGATGGATAGCCGTTGCGCTCATAACCTTCTATCACAAAGACGCACCGAGGTCACAAAACCAGGGCTCCACAAGTCATTCCTTGCACTCGAAGACGGTTTGCAATTATGTTCGGATATGTAATCAGGACTCACAGATCTATGACTCATTTCTATGACAGCCACTTGTCCTTGCACAGTAATTTGTCTCTTCTCTATTGTGCTTAGCTTGGTCATCAATCAAGCCTCGAGATACCTGCACAATTTGTATAAAAAGTATGAGCCATAAGCAAGATAGAAACTTCATTGAATTGTTCATGAATTTGAATACATGATTGAGAAAGTGTTTGACATCTCATCGAGTAAACCAGCCAACGTTTCTAAATATGGGAGAGAAAAGAGAAATGAGTAAATGTTATTTTGCGAATTTATGTCAGAGAGAAATCTGAGTAATGCAGAGCTAAGCAATTTGCAGAAACTAGTTTGCCCCAATCCAATGGAAGCAAATGAACTTGTACTTACATATACATGTTCTAAGGATACATCTTCCCTAATCACAAAGCAAGTTTATGAGTTCAATAAAAAAATCTTTCAACGGCAGAACAGGTAACAACTAGCCTGAGAACAATTTGACAGCTCACAAGCAAAATTATCACTATTAGTGCAAACAGCTGAAGGCTGTCACTGTCACGCACAATAAAGCGTCTGCTCTGTGGAATCAAAATGACCCTGGTATTATCTTATAAAAGATGTTTTATCCAGTTTGGCACAGTTGGCCAAGTACTTAGACTTATTGCTTCAGGTAAATCATTGTCATTCAGACAACAATACTGATTCTCTTGTTGAGAAAAAATGAGTCATGCTCATATATGCAGCAGCTCAATAGTTGAAATAAATTACCTTGCCTCCCCGTTTTTTTTGTTAGTGCAGCAATTCTTCATCTGCTACCCAAAGTTCAAATGTTACAAGTAGAATGAATCAAAACAAAGCTGACAAAAAACGTGAAGGAAGGAATGCTACATCCAGTCTTGCATAGTTTAACAAGTAATTAGAAATTTTCCTCAAAATTATCGTTAGTCGCTCAGTAATGCTGATTCGATTTTTATACTGCTGCAAAAAAGTGAATCAAGTTTGAACAGGTAATAACTCAATAGTTGCAACTAACCACTTTAGTTGTATCCTCCGGGTGCGAAATTCAATTCTCTTATCTGCTACCCGAATCTCAAAAGGGATTTACGTAAAGAAATCAAATAATGTAAGGTGAGTTTTTGTGTTCAATTTCCTTCTGTTCAATTTACTCTGATTATGATTCAACAAGAATCGTTTTGTTTCAGGGGTGTGTTCTTTTTCTTGAACATCTACAGCAAATAACTAGAGGAATTGTTTCGCTGTAGAAGTAGCAAAATTTTCACTGGAGAATCGAACAATATTATCAATCTCGAAGATATTTATGCATGGCATGTTATCTGTTGACTCTTCACCCAGAGCAGATACTCAGGAGAGCAAGGTTTTGACAAGTCTAATTTAAATTTTGTCTCTATCATTAGCTGGGCTTTGGCTAAAGCTTTCAGGTCTTGTTGCGAATCTTCGTATGAGTCTAAAAGCATAGGGAGAACATAACACTTTTCAATACGGGGTACTTGATGAGAATATTCCATGATCTATTGCGTGAAAATAGCAGAATGATATGCATTATTATCATATAGAAGTGAGAATAGTATTGATTACCGAGGTGAAAATTGCAGATGAAAAGAGAGAAGAGCGATGGATTAATCTATGATGGTATGCGAGAACAGGATATGAGGGTTGTCAGAGCTGAGTATCAACATACAATTTACACTCACCAAAGATGCAGTATATGTCGACTGTCCTCACAACCCGAAACTCAGATGCCTTGAATTTTTCTATCTTTGTCAATCCCAAAGGAACGTCGAAGTCATCCTCTGAATTATGATCTCCTTTTTCTACATCCTTGACGAACCAAGAACGAGAGATAGTGGTGTTGAACTCCCTCACCTTCCTAGTTTTCTTTCCAATATGTAAATACCAAACGCCGCAAAGCACGGGCAGTGTTTTGTACTTTTTCGGCTCGATTTACTTGGTTTCTCCGACTTCCAAGAGGCATTGCTAAACATTTTCCACCCTAAAATTGATGAATTAAATGAAAAAACGGATCTTCAGCCTCTTACACAGCACATTTAGCGGAACGTACAGTTTCAGGTGCGTTCCGAATCACCAAAGCCACCGAACGGCACTTGCGAAAATTCACAGTTGTGCCGGACGGGATTCAAACCCCGACCTTCGCTGCCGAAGGCCAGGAGCTTATTCACTAGGCCGTGGTGGCTCCAAAAACAACAACGGTATTAGTAAAGTACGAAAGTAAGAAAATTATTTTGAAGTAAATTCCATGTCAACCTCAATATTATTAATTATTCACCAGCTTTATTCTTTCATTGTCTAACGTAGTTGAGAATTTGCATGGTACATCTATATCTCGCATTTTCTTGTACCATTTTGTATCGCAAAATCTCCCAAAGGATAATAATTTTAATCGCCTCAGATTCATAATTTTTTTGGCTGTTGGCTTTCTGAGCTATCTTATTCGAGGAATTTCTCCAAAGCATCAAATTCAGCTTCATCATTCATTTTACATTCGCGTCTCTTGAAAGGATGCTGATCAGTCTAAGATGAACTTTGGCCATCGCTCTGATCATTACTCACTTGTGGCAAGTATTCGACATAGGGCAAGAGCCATAACATGTCCTCGTAGAACAAACATGACGATATTCTCTGGTGTTGGCCTGAACGAGAGCGCAAAGGTCCAGCTACTAACTTGTGATCTTCTTTGAACTTTTTAACTCAACTTTCCCATCGAGGACATAACTTTTTTTTTAAATGATCCCCAATCATGGCACGTTGCATCGACTTACTTTAACCAAATCTTTTCCTACTTTTGATGACAGAACGTCATTCCTCTTATATGGCAAATCTCAATTTATATTATAATACAGACACGGAGCTCGAAGGTGCTGAGTTTGCATTGGAGAAACTCAAATCAATCTGTGCCACAGCTAGCACATACGCTGGATAATATAAGAGACATCACGCTCATGACTTCCACACATCGATATTCAAAAACAATGACAATCGTTTTTTGTTTTCTTCACTCCATTACTCTTGCATATTTTATCATTTTTCATTCAAGTTTTGCATATTGATTTTGAACCAGCATCGAAATACTCCAGGCAATTTTACCCCTTGCATTCTCATGACATTTTAATTTGCAGATTTTGAATGGAGCTCTATTCCCAGAATTTTGAAGAATTTTGTGAATTTAATTCTAGAGAGCATTGGAATGATTGATTGCCTCATCTCTCCTACTCAATATTTAGTCGTCAATCGAGATCGATTTGGAGCTCGAGAGAGTTTCATGATTGAGAATGAATTATCTTTCAGAGGAAGAAAATGAAAGGCAAGTATGAAGATCTCCGTCCCCGTCTAAAATAGTTAGCTTTTTAGAAATCCCCAGCATCGACCGAAATAGTTCGGCCCTTTTCTCATTGGCGAATATGATGACATTGAACCCAAGAGAGTACTGAAATCATTAAGAAAAAGGCAAGTAAAGTATTACTCATCATCGACCAATGTTCATTTCCGATTTGCTTACAGGGAGTCTCCAGCGAATCATTCGAATCAGACGATTTTGCAAATAAGAAGGAAGTTCATCTTCATCCGAAAAAATCCATGAAGGGGAAAAAAGTAGTTCGCCAATTTCTTTCCAATTTTATAATCAATTTGCATCATCTTTAGACTCAAGGGATTTCAATATCGCAAAAATCGAACATGAAAATGATACGAGGCCGTAGATTCTTTCTGAAAGAAGTCATAACACATTGGGAGCCCAAGATATGGGTTTCAGGATTTGAAAGACTATCGGACACGAGAGGATAGATGGTCAGAATTTATTGATTCTGAGACCATAGATCTTATTTATGTTCATAATCACCATGCGATTTCGTACAATTTCATTCATCTAGAATCTGCGGCCTCGTATCATTTTCACGTTCGATTTTTCATCGATGAGATGGGTTCGACATAATCCCAAGGGATAAAAAATGCAAACAAAGCCGGTGGACAAAGTTAGGGTTGACAAATTCAAAGTATAGAACGCACGGTAGCCCAAGTCCAATACTTGCCAAGGCGCGCTACCGCGCGCCCTGATATCATTCCACGTCGGCACATCATTTCTTACCATCGAAATCAGACACCTTGAAAGCAATGGATACTTTTGTGGCAATAGCTTCCAACACTATCCTGTCGCTCGCCCTCCAGTTCTTGTGATATTTTTCTAAGCTCCCATCATATAGAATGTTGTGTTATTGGATGCTGCCGATGATTATACCAGCGACGGTAATTGTGTCACTTTGACCGAACGTCTCAAACTTATGATAACTAAAAGTTTTTGAACTTCGAACCAAGCAATCGATCTATTCGTTTCGACACGCACGCGTCAATGCGCAACAGGTATGAACCTCTTGATCAATACTTTTTGTTCATGGATCATCTAAGAGGAGAAGCTGCATAGATCATCAGTATTAGTCTTCTTTGAAGTCAAACTGAATTCCACGACAAAGAGTTAACCACCAAATTCGTAGTGCAACGATTGATTACCCTTTTCTGACTTGGTAAAACTATCGATAAATGATATTTCATCACTCACCAGATTGTTTCCGACTCAGGACGGAGTGCACGCCGAGTGCACAAAGCTGGACACAAGCACATCTCGACCATTTTCTCCAATTAGGTTAACTTTCGGATTGGGAAAAATCCATTGGACAAAGCGATAACGAGAGAGGTCCGGTCGACCAAATCGAATATTATTTGCGCGTTGATCATGAGTTCGCGTGAAATAAGTTTCTTGCAATAAGATCACTGAGACAATCTTTCCATTTGAGTTTGAACATCTCGGAGAAGAGTTTGAGAAAAATGTAAATCTGACCCATTCAATTCGAGATAGATGAACGAATATCGACCCTTTTTCAAATAGTAATATCTCAGAATCAGTACGTTGTAGAGAAATTCTGAAAGTCATTCAAAAGATCAGAAAAAATGCTATCTCTTCATGAGATTCGCTGTTTTATTGATCAAGAAAAATTATCTCGACTCACTCTGATCTTGTCCGTCTCTCGATCCAAGCGACGATAAGCTATGGATTCTCACGAGTATTCAATGAAGATGAACTTTTCTGGCTTCATCATCAAGCTTGCGTCATTGCTCTTTTGGAATCTGAGCATATATTGCGCAGCCGAAACACGTGCAAGTTCTTCGCATTTGGCTTATTAGAAATCCGACTTTCGTACGAGGTAACGCCTGCATTAGGAGTTGGCAGGGACCTTATTCTAAAATTTACTGGGCGTCGCGCGTCACTTCATACATAGTCATCGTGTAGCACGTAACAACGAATTTATCTAAACTGTATTTTTTCGGTGTGCAATTATTCTTAGAATCAAAAATCACGATGATACTGTAATTTGTTTCCCTGAATGATGTGATAGTAGAAGTCACATTAATTAAAGAACTTATCAGAATGATCGATACACATAAGGCTCACATTGGGCGTATTTCATAATTCTGTAAACCATTTCGTGAGAGAGACAGAGAGATAGGGGATCGCGTGCGTCAAACAAAGACAGACTCACTCAAAATACATGGTATACCGCGTTATGAAATACGCCCACTGTTCTGGCACAAAGTTGAAATTAGTAGGTTAGTTTGTTGCGCGCTACGCGATGGCGTCGTAAGGAGCAATGTGCCTCGCAAATGTGCAGTCTTAAGAGGAACGAAAAGCTTCACTTTACCGACATTCATCATAATTTGATATAAAATAAAACAAAACAATATTTCGAAGAAGTAGCTCCAATCCAAACTGCGTATTAGCAGAATGCAACACTGTGTACAATTTTGGAGTGATCCGTGGAAAGCTCTTGAAATAATCTCGACTCTGATTTAATTATAATATATCCGCAGTGGAGATGGGATTCCTCGAAGAACTTTCGGCGGATTACTCCAAAATTTTACTCAGTGGTGCATTCTGCTAATACCCAGTCTTGATTCGAGTTTACTTTTTCGAAAAATGTTGTATTCTTGTAAAACAACTTATGATGAATGTCGTGAGGTAGAACTTTCGCATGACCTTGACATACTTTTTTTGATCAGCCTTTCCGAGTGTGCATATCGAGAATAATGATTTGTAGAGCCTTACAGACTTTGACTTCTCTAAATCCTTCTTTAATCGGATGTTTGCTGTCCATGACCTATGCATATTTCGACGCTGTTACACCCGCGGATGACTGAAAAATTTATGGATTCGTATCCAACTACCAAAAAGAGCGTGGAATTATGAGATTCATGCGGAGCAAGATATTGAACCAATTGATTTGAATCATAAACAAATAGCGAAAGTAATACATGCATACGGCGTGGACACACGTCACCTGTCAAGATGTTCCGGAATGCGTCCGGAGCGTCTAAATTCTGCGGGGATGCGGTTAGGGAGACGCGGCTGCCGTAATTATATGCTTGCCGCACATTACCATTCGCGACTCTCTTTCCACGCAGCGTCCGAGAATCGAACGAGTATCGAAGAAACGGCCGGAGCCACCCCGCATTCGGCCCGTAGGATACATTAACCAGGAGAGAGATGCATTCGGATCGCGGAATTGTCTGAAAACTTCGGAATATAGTCTCTTTTTGGTGCCAAAAGATGAAATCCAGGACCGCAGAGTCTAATGCCCGATAGTGTTCAAGATATGGCCCAGAATATTACCATTTCCCAGATGGGCCCATGTCAAAAACTGATTTCTTTAGGTATACTTAGGTATTGCTAATGTTCTGGGCTATCTTGAAAACGATTAGGCATTAGACTCTGCGGCTCTGGATTTCATCTTTTGGCACAGAAAGGAGAGTATTTCCAAAGTTTTAAACAAATCCTCGGCGTAATCCGGATATGTGATCCTCTCATGGTAAGACAAAATAAAATGTTCAGACTGCTCGAAACCCAAGTGCCACTCCCGGAATATCGCCGTAGTTAGGTTGGGTTGACTCCGTTTGGGAACTCAAATAAGTTCTACAGGAAAATTCAGTGGACCCGCTTGCTATGAAACGTACAGCGCGCACATTTGATTCGTTTATAATTCTCGATACAGGCCCTTGAGGATTGAGTGACCGATAAAATAACTCGTGGAACATATTAAAGGGATTGCCCATTGAGACTTCAGTCTACTCAAAGTTCACGAGACAGCGAGAAGAGCAATGTTTAGATCGCATGTATTTGGAGGTTAAAGAGGGACGGCGGGCGCCCGAGCTGAAACATTTTTTACATCTATCGGAGTTTCCCGGTTGGTGCTACTCAACTCACATTAGTGCCCCTTACCGTACAATTTCGGGTAGTCTGAACCGTTTTCTCTGAGTGCATCCTTCGGTTATAGCGATTCTCTACCGTTTTCCCGAAAGCGTTCTCCCGACAGGGCCTTTCCCGACCGACCATTTTCCCGACAAACTCTTTTCCCGACAGTCATTTTCCCGAAATACTATGTTCCCGACATTTCAAAACTATTCATTTTTGATTTCTGATACAAATCATGTATGGTCATGATATAAACAGACGTATAATGATGATAGAGTGCATACAATTTCATAAAAAGCT
>JAPYYZ010001932.1:0-29508 GCA_030522705.1 Eretmocerus eremicus | reverse complement strand
CCAATATTGAAAATCAGTCGCAAAGACTTGGCCGTCAATCGTTACATTCTATTATATGTGCTTCAAAATTTGTCCCAAGTTGTAGGGTATTGCGTGTTTATCATGGGAGTAAGAAGTCTATAAACTTTCAAGTATTATATGGTTGCATTTCCAAATTACTTGTAAAGAAAAACACGCAGAAGTATTTTTTAAAAGAAGGAGGAAAAATTGGATTCAGTATTTAGTAGACTGTTCTGGAGCCGAATAGTGGGCGAGATTCCAAATCATTGAGAGGAAGCGGAAATTACTCATTTCTCCGTCGACTGAGAGTGATACAAAACCGATAAGTCGCAAAATAGTAGATTGCATAACTGAAGGTGGAAAGCGAGTTCGGTCCCTAGGACGTGTTGTCGACCGAGCACAGCGAGGGAGACATGTCCTAAGGGCCCGGACGAGCTCTTACGCCGGAAGTGATGCGATACTTTTCACCACGAGAGCCGCAGAAAGGAGAGAAATGTCCGAATTTGGGGTTAGAGTGGTGAAAAATATTTCTTTCCCCCGAGCGACCAGAAAAAAATCTCTGAACGATCTCCATTTATCTCTAATTGATGATTGGACTGTTTTCAATCAATCAAAGCTCTTTCGTGGTTCCGTTTGACCATGAAGATTGAATATTTCTTCTCAACCTTCAAAATTGAGATCAACTTCATTGCACAAAGAGGGATTCATTTACCCTCATAATATAATCATCACCAATAGTAATTTGTTGGTCAGAAACCAATTATGTAAAATTGATTTATCGCCATCGTCGAGGATTGCACATTTTCGCGTGAAAAATAACGATTGGACCATCTTCACGGTAATCTACGAAGGCGATTCTCTCATTACTTATCCAATAACTTTCGGTGTGAAACAGAAGTTTCTTTTTTTCTCAAGAACTGGGTATTCAGAACTGCAGTCGTGACCTTGGCGGAGTATCCAGGTAACAATGAGTCGTGATAATCATTTCCGAACTACACAGTTTTTGAAGTTTTGAAAGGAAAACAATGTATGAGCACATCATCAAAGAGTTTCGCGTAGTGAGAATGGGCATTCGTCTCTTCTAGAAGGACCAAATTGTCTTGATAAGTTATGTAAACTACTGTTAAATGTAAGATACTTGAGTCTGTCATCTGATTATCCCCTGTCAGTGATGAATGTCAATATTTCGATCGTTGAGTTCGATCTCGACAAATGATCGCCATTCAGTCGTGATATACATTAGTATTTTTGTCGATTTTTGTACATAAATAAGAAACACCATACTTGATGTTGAATCTCGATGTAGAATACATCAAATACATCAAATGTAAGAATGTCTTTGCATGCGGTGGAAATAAACAATTTGTAATGAAATATAGCGTAGAAGTGTCTGTCTATCAATGTTCCAATTGTGATCTCCCTCTCGGAGAATCTCATTTTCATTCTTTCAGGTTTTCAATAGTTTAGCATATTTCTTCACGGGATCTTAAGAGTTTGTCAAAGCTCTACTTTACCGACATTCATGATAAATTCATTTAAAATAAAGCTATACAATATTTTGAAAATAAAGCTCCAGACGGCTGTGCGTGTTGGTGAGATGCATCACTGTGTAAAATCTTACAGCAATTTGCGGAAAGCTCTTGGAGTAATCCCGATTATAGTACAATTAGAGTATACTTGCACCATAATTGAGATTCCTCCAAGAGCTTTCCACGGATCACTCCAAAGTTTAACACAGTTCTACCGATACGTTGGACAGCTTGGAGTTACTTTTTCGAAATATTGTATAGCTTTATCTAAAAAAAATTTATTATGAATGTCGGTAAAGTAGATGAGCTTTTACATGTCCCTAAAATAATATCAATGAGCCTGTGCCAACAAAATTGAGCGAGATCGCTAAAGAAGAAAAAATCATAGACGTTTGAGTTCATTGGAATATCTGCTGACCATGAGAAGGGAAAAATGTGGTTCAGATTTTTGAGTCATGACGTGCTCAAGAAAAGCGTTTGTGGTAGCGATTGAGTAATTATAAGTCAAAAGTGGTTTCTACTTATTCGAATAACGATGAAATCTCTGACGAGAAACGTGTTTACTTCCTACATTTTTCTGAGTCCGAATTCGAGAGTTTACCGAAACAGTAGAAATCACGCGATTAAGTTGAGAAAATTTCGGAGAGTTCTCACAACGGTTCTCAAAAGGATTGCGGAAAAATTTCTCGAAAAGGTGCAATGCAAAGATTTTTATTCACAGTTGAGAATGGAGGAGTAACTCGAGAACGAATCTTCATATCGCGGGTCGAAAAAGTGAAGAATTCAAGTATTACAAGTAGCTGAATATAAGTGAGGGATAGAATGCCTTATAATTCATGCACTCGCCGTAGTTTGATCATTTCAACTGGCGGGATAAGTATCAAAAAAATTGACATGGCTAGCGCAAGAGAACGATAAGCGGATCTTTGACTAGTACAAAAAATGACTCGGTATAACCCTTTTGCGAGAAACGAAACGCATCGATTACGTTGCGAATATAATGAACAAGTCTCCTCAATGATCGAATTCCTTTCAATGCTTTGAATACTTATTTGTGCCCAGTAATCTTTTCTTCTTTCATTTTATTCCATCAGTTAATAACCACTTCTTGGTAACATGTTTTCGGCATATTTTTCCGCGATTCATAGGAGTAGAGTCCGCTCACTATGGGGCACCGCCACCTCCCGCTCCTTGAATAACGCAATCATGCAGTGGCCGCGGAACAAATTCGACAGGTAACCCCCCTCCCCTCCCCACCAATTGATATATGTATGCAATCAAAGCAAGGGAGGAGAGAGGGAGGGGGGTTACCTGTCGAATTTGTTCCGCGGCCACTGCATGATTGCGTTATTCAAGGAGTGGGAGGTGGCGGCGCCCCATAGTGAGCGGACTCTACTCATATAGGGACCTGTCAATATTCGCAGAAATCGTTTCGAACCTTTCGAGTGATTTTTCCCAGCTTAGCAAGTTTTCTGAGTTGACCGACGAAGAATGGGAGAGAAAAAGTTACGTTTTATGAAAGATTTCTTCATTATTCGGTTAATTTAACAGTTACTAATGTCAGTTCTAATGACGAATTGCTTAATCAAAAGCTTCAACAGTTGCAATAGCAATCTATGATTCAAAAGTTGGCGATTCTTTCCTCTCAGACGATACGCTTTGTTTTTAGGTTTCTATAATTTTGTCTTTGAAAGTAGTTGCAGGGGCGGATGCACATTTTGAACAGTTGTTTTGGTCAGAAATCGCGTTAAGTAGTTGCAAGATCGATGAAATAAGACAATTACCTTCTGACGTATACAATTAAATTAATAACGACCATGAAGATGTGGATTCAGATTAATTCAAAAGTCATTGTACTTTCAACGACCCGATGAGTCATCTCTTTACATGCATCATTATCCATGACCAGCGATTTCATTACAATCAATAAAGTGTACTCCATCATGAAATTTTGTTGCAAGTTGGATTCTCAAACGTTTCGATCAGTTTTCAATTGCTTGCGATATCAACAGTCTTAATTGTGTTTCAATTCGAGCTGGATAGAATACAGTTGAGTTAGGCGAGGGGGGTAGAAGCCCATCTTGAGTAAAGGCTATCTTGGAAGGTAAAAGGTTGGAAATTATTTTTTGAATAGTGTAGTTTTTTTCAAATTTATTTACAACCCATCGCACAGCGCGAAGCGCACTTTTGATGTAGGTCGTATGGGCATATTGATTGATACACTATATAAGCGCATACTCAATCGCTGTACGGGAATTGCCGTGAATTTTTAGATACAAAAAACACGTATCACAAATGAGGACAAGTGGCCTAATATACATCAGTTTTCACTCCGAATCAGGATTCATCGTTGCATTATACATTTGCTCGTCTTTCGTACATTCAAGTCATTTTTTAACATCATTCGTAAATGATGATAGTTATTCAGTCAACTCTTATCTCATCCGCCACAATTTTAAAGTTTCATTAAATTTAAATACCAGTCTTTAATTCTTCAATTCGCTCATTAATGACGAAATGGGAACGTGAATTCACAAGGAGCTATATTTAATGACGTGCTTATAAAATCATTGCTTACCAAAGTAATCAATTTCGCTTTACTTTGAATTGCGTTCCTTGAAAGCATCACAAAATTGAAACACGTAAGCAAATCTACCGAATAGTGATCTTATACGTGCATTCTCCAATTTTTAATGCAATGAAAGTACATACAATGTCGGAATACTTCGAGAACAGCTTCACACTGTTATTAAAATCAGTAACCTCTACAATTTTCAGACGAGCTACAAGTTCTGAATTTCTATGCGCATAATGAAGTATGTAGAGTAGTAAACCGAACAACAACACAGGATTTGAGTGTATAAAACTCAAACTTTTATGGAAAATAGGGGTAGAGAAATGTTTGTAGAAGAAATCAGTAAGAAGATCTGTAGATAATGAAAACAAAAAAATGTCCAGTTTATAAAAAAGTATTGGATAAATTTTGACGTTACCCAGGGGCTTCTGATGGTCGAATGAGAGAAGAATGAGTTTTAAAAGAAACATTAGCATCGTGTAGTTTTGCTTCAATGTTTACGTTCGCGCAATTGATTGCCCGGAACGAGTTGACTCGTTCTACGTTGTTATATCTGTGAGACTAAAATGGGTGGAATCTGTCGTGTAATGTGATAAAAAATTGATAGTTTAACTGCATACTTTACAAAACACGAAAAAACGCAGGATAAAAAAAAGATGAGTCACGATGGACCCTCGGAACACTGCCTTCCCTCATTCAAGAATTTTTTTGTTTTCAAAATCAAGCTATATGCCAAGCAAAATTGGCATATCACACGTGGTTAGGGTATCTGTGCGGATGAATTTATCGTAACTGGTTCATAATTTGCAACGAAAATGAATTTTAATTCCTACTTCCAAGATTGTTCAAAGCATAAAAAAGTGAAATTTCGATCTTGTAGATTTGGTGAAAGATGTACAAGCAAAAGTTGTTATTTTAAAATTTATGTGATCATTTACTATCAATGTAATGTTGAAATCAAGTGAAAATGAAAATTTCTATCAGAATTCTGAGTTGAATAGAAGATCTACAACATGAAACTGAAGGTAAAAATGATATTTCGATCGATAGAAGATTAAAATTAAATATGGTAAAAACATAAGTTCTCAGTCTGATGGTTGCATCAGATGGCTTGAAAATAAGGGTCTCGATTGAATCATACAATGATGATACAGTTAACTAAGAATTAAAATAAATTAGCAACGTTTCAAGACGTTATGGGATGTGAACGTCTTCGAACCATCATTGATTCTACTGCTTGTTACAAGCTAGATTACTTTACAACTTAGACAAAAGATCATTTGAAAATATAACAAAGTTTATGGAATAAACAACACTGTTCAGACATTGATTGAAACTGAAACCAGTCCTCAACTTCTCTGAATAAAAATTAACAGTTTTGAATCATCATTGATCAAATCAATTTCTCTAGTACTGTCTTCCATTTGTCACAAGACAACGTTTGGCAGTTACAGTGGTGTGATGTATGAACCCTTAGCATAAATTTGTACATTAACTACGAATTTTTCTGATTGCACGCTGTTGAACGCATTCATTCAATCACAGTATATGCATACCATTCGTCTCACGGAACCGCTTGTTTGACACAACTTGTATATAAACTCACGAATAAATTGACACATACTCGTAGAAGCAATAAGAGAAATATTGATCGTTTTGCGAACGAGAAATTTTCAAAGTACAACTGAGTAAATTTGTCCACAGGTATCATTAAATGATGCAGTATTTGCACATAGCCAACTGTCAAGTCACCATGCCGATCATTTTACTAAGATGATTGAACAACGGCTTTTATGCTGATGAATATTCAAGGTCGATAAAGTCCTATGAGACAAATCGACTATTTGAGACTCTCGCGCCATTTGAAGATACATAATACGTACTTCATGAAAAACTTTGATCTGATTTTGTACAGTTGTAGAAGGGGAGCTCAATTCTGAGGTAAAAGTGAACTTATGCTCTTTCGTTGACACTTTATTCCCAGATGCATCTTGAAGGTTTCTTTTTCAACCTCAAATCAGGAGAATTTCAGTTCATCTCACTGTTTAAAAGGTTTTATCATAAAATTTCCAAAGATTGATTGAAAATTTACTACACCTACAAAATCGTAAGTTGTAGCACTTGTGGTATGAAAAAATTAGTAAAATGAGCAAGATGCGTGGAAATTTCGTAAAAAAAGGGAATGGTGAGGCTATTTTGATCCGTTTAGAGCCGTCATCTGTGAGTGGTAATTCAGTGGAGACAAAGATATGGTAACAATAACACCGAATCGAGTGCAGCCGTCGTGCGTTTTCCGTTCATAAAAAGTGACCACTCATTATTGGTCTACTTGTGGAGAACAATTCCACTTGAGATCGGGGGCTAGAGAAAAATACCCAAAGGTACGATTTCGATGAACTTGACTGAAATATTTTGTGCTCGTTACATTCTCTGCCGTTCTTCCCCTGTATCGTGTATTATTTATAACAACCGAGGTGACATAGTCCCGACTTTCACGGTACTGGTCAAAAACATGTCGAGAAACCCGACCATTCTTCAGATATTTTGAACAGATAACAACTTTTTCGATCTTCATGTATGATGAAGATTATCATTTGAGTTAAAAAATTGACACCATTTATCTTAATCAAAATCATCTGATAATTACTAGGAAGTTGAGTGAGCCACTCCACGATCTCTGTAAATTACCCAGTGATAATCGAGACTCGAACTTACAGAAAGAACAAAATAATAGCTGGGTTTTTTGACAAAGAATGGATAGGCATGACACTGTAACTCACTTCAGATATTGAAGTTTCTAAACAAAACGCTGCAGTCTTCAACATGATTATCTTCTTTTGGCGTATGCCAAGGCAAGACTCTTTCATTTCTTTAAATGATGACCAAACCCATGAAAATGGAATAGTTGCTTCGAGAGAGTATCAATAAGTTGAGAAAATTGATAAAATAATCGGTAAATACGAGTCGGATCTTGATTGTTTGATACACTACCTGATGTTCATTATTACTGAGAAGAGTTTATCGTGCAGAATACAATACGACACTTGATATTACGTAATAGAATTAAAAAATATAGCTCCTCATTAGTACAGTACAAGAACAATTGACTATCGATCGTTTCAAGGGAAGTTGGCCGGTTCGCAAACTGTGCACCAAACGCGTACGTTAGAGCGTTGCAAGATTAGGTCAACGTATGAATAAACAAATTCATACTTATAGAACTTACACACTGTATCGTTTGATTCATGAGTATGATCAATATTTCGGTGACCACTATTTGAGCTTCATTTCTCCCATTAGCATGATGCTGTTCCTTTGAACGCACATCATGCACTACAATTAGATACCGTGAGTTCATTGAGATATTGTACCTACTTATTGCCATAATCCTGCGTAGTTTCCGTACAAATTCGTCGGCAAGGGGCCACCAGCACAGAAAAGTCGAGTCCCTGATGCATCGTAACAGTGAGTATAAATGGCAGGCGTATATTTTACATTTTGGAAACCATCTATATAATCTTCATCGGGGAACTAGACCAACACGATGAATAAATGAATCACAAGAATCGGAGATGAGAAAAGTTATAGAAGTCAAGAGGTAACTTACCACATATCCCTTGGATGCCTTCAACATGACGGTTCTATTCGAATTGATAGAAGATTCCAGGTATTTTTGTGCTCGGATATCGTAAAACATAAGCATACCAAGTCCTGTTCCTATGGTCAAAACCGAATCTTGGAAACTAGCCGATCTGATACCGCACCCGCTGTATCTGTAATCAGAAACAGAAGCTACAGAATCCGTTTTACTACAACAAAAACTGATATAAGACGATCCTTCATTACCTTGATGGAACTTTTTTGATTGGCTGTAGCGTTCTGGCATCTAAGAGTAAAGTATAAGATCGGCAACCCACCGCATACAGTCCATCGTCATGAACGGCTAAGCAGACGTTATCTTGACAAGCAGGTAGCTTGCGAGATATTTTTTGTTTGAAACTCTCCGCAGACCAAATATGTATAAAACTATTCATTGATAAAACAGCAATTTCTTTATATGCTTTGTTGAAAAGTAGAGAACGGACTTTTTGGGCAGATCTGCATTCTTTGACACATACTGGCTGGATCAGTCTAGACAGATAAGTTATTATTTTTTAGCACAACACCAGTCAAGGTAGTGGTATGAGCACTTTCTAAGAGAAAAAGAGAATATCTACCGATGAGAAGGGATATCTGCTTTATCAGGAGCCTCAGATAAGTCACTATCAATCTGCCACAAGGCCATTTTAGTGTCCTTAGATCCTGATACCAGAAATTCGTCATCTAGCCAACACATGTCATACACCCACTCTCTGTGACCTTGTTCACCAACACAAACAGGATCTAAAGTGGGCAACCGGTAAATTGCTATTTCCGTACTATTTCTTCCACCCGTGGCTAAAAGTGTCCTGCAAACATGTAATATTAATGAATTAGTTGCTCTACTCTGGCAATTATCATGATGATATATTGAAGTTTCAAGACTCGAGAGTCTATTGCCTCGGTAATCCGCCCTCCTACCCGCAAGCCCAAGTTGCTCGGGCTCTCTCAGTCCTGGTTTGGAGGATTTGAGGAGACCGTCGCTGATAGGTTTGTGGGAGGAAAGACGGGCCATTTCTACGTGATGTTGGTACCCATTGGACTTAGCGTTACTGAGATCCGCGCATCACACGTATGCTCAAGCTAAGTCCGGGCTGTAAACAAAATTCAAAAATCAAGCTTCTTACCTAGATGGATTGATCTGTACAGAATGAATACCACATTGTTGTTCTACAATACCTCCAGGCCCAGAAGACGTATTCTGTCGCCCGTGAAGGGAAGGTATTTGATCTAATTTCTGTGTGGCAACATCATAAACCATCAATTTATTACATTTGGTTCCAAACACAACTTGTCTGTCACTGAGCCACTGAGAACAAAATACTTTGTTCATATTGTTCAAACTAACAGAGTACTCTTTGAAAAGATCATGGCTCAGAATATGTCGAGAGCCAAATTCTGGATTAATTCTACGAATTTCTCTAGTATTGGTTTCTCGTGACCTAACATAATCTACAAAATTGAATGATGTTTTTAGAAACTGTTTGCCATCTATAACAGTTTCTTCTTCATCATCACTTGATTCGTAACAAACAAAATCATCTGGTTTGTCTGATTTTCTGTTCCTTTCCAATATCATAGCAAGCCTGGAAGTTCATTTAGTTAGTATCAAGGAAGTTGATATGGAGAAATGAAGAAAATTACCGTTTTGATCGCCTCTCCTCAAGGCGAGAGCTATTTGCGCAGGATGGATATCTACCGTACGTGGTCACACGCTGTGTTTCAGCCATGGTGTGCTAGTATTATTCTAGCGATAAGATATTAAACCAAAAGGGGAACAGGCTCTATCAAGACTGTTCAAAGTGTTTACACATATCTGGATTATGCTTCTTGTATTCACTAGGAAATCGAGTAGCAATTTGGTATCTCACTCACACATATAAACTTGAACTTGTCACTTCCTGGGAAAACTTGGAATCCATAAATATTCATGCCGTTCTTGGGTTGTCCCTTTCCTGAAAAATGGCACGTTAGAGTATAAGACTTCTATTTTCAACAGTTATTCATGGTTTTTTGAGTAGCAGTCGAGTGATGTTAACAATCAGATAAGATATAGGTCCATGAAACTGAGTATCATGTAAGCTGCAAGGTAATACCTTGAAAACCTAAAAAGCTATGCACATGTACTGCTCATGGCTAGCTTGAGCATGTCTTGGTCATGAATTAAACTGCTAATTTGTAAACATGACATTTGAGTCAAAAATGAGCTTAATCGATAACCACATTCAAGCTCTCACAGGCTCAGGACAGTATCTGAAGAGAGCTAAGTCATCTTTGGAACGAAGAAGCAGAGCAGTACCATACACTCAGAAGCATTTCACAATCACCATTCACCAGTCACTATTGACTATTTTAGTACTTAGGTAGAAACTGAACTCCAAACCGAACCCGACGCAGCCATCATCGGGTTTTCGATTTTGTAAGGGACTGTCAATCCAGCTACATTGTTTTTAACTTACCTTTTCCCAAAGATCGACGCTCAGTGAAACTTTTCAGCAACAACCAAACAGATTATAAGATCAGGGAGAAGAGCAATGGCAGAATGTAACTCGGAGCCTCAGGGTGAACCGGGCACCGAAAACAGTTCGTAAACGCGTCTGGCCTTGGAAAAGATCGAAAGACTGTAGAAAATAGGAAAATTTGTCAAATGCATGATACGAGAACAAAGTTGAAGTCTATTTTGGACGTGATACGAAGTGATTGCGATCACTTGACAACGATGACTTGATTTCGAGACTCGACCAGACTCGACGCCATGTTGAACTGTCGCCTGCTGCTTGTCTCTCGTAAGCGTAAATCGGTAAGGTTGGACTCTTCCTGTACCAACATGAACACACACACGATTTGTTGATTATTTTGGCAATTGTAAATTAACAATAAGTAAGCAAGTTCTGAGTGGCTTGGTTTGAGGTGTTCAGAGGATTGCAAATAAGTTGGAATGAATTTCAACAAAAAGTCGTCAGAATGACGACTGGATTATATTTTTTTAGATATTGTAAGATTGTATAAATTGTTGCGTTAAATCTTGTGTAAATCTTGTCTCTCCTCACAGACAATGATTAATAATTGACATATGCATTTCAAATAATATAAAAAAATTTATCGTAATTTACATCAACAATATCTCCTGAAACATTCTTAATATATCTACACTGTGCGCTTGAAATGCCAATTCATTGTACTCATGAATTATTTCTCCATTTTTTATGTATACTCTGGAGATGAGTATATGCTCGTTGCGAAATATTTAATGCTGCATAAACTTCCTGCAAACCAGGTTCTCTTATCAAACTGAGACTGCAGAGACCTGGAAAATGAAAATTACATTATTGGCATGTTACCTATTCATTGTTGACGTTATTGAGCAGGTTGACTCACCCAGGTATGCATGTAGAGGATCTGGATGTTTATTATCATATTTTCCAAAGCCTCCCATTATTGTGTTCTGAGTATCAAGAACAAATGCTCTGTTCTCTTCAAAATCTGATAACTCACTGATGCCAAGTAACTGTAATGTAGCTCCAATCCAAAAACTATAACAAGAATCTGATGGTTTATTGGTTCGTCCTTGAAAACCACCAACAAAATCATCATGCCTCATGAGACACCACCTCTTGATTCTTTCAAGTTGCTTCTTGGAAAGAACATTGTTCATCTCATCCATCAAATATAAACTGGCTATTGCACAAAATGTGGATCCACCATGAGATTCTAGTCCCGGGCCTTGACCAATTCCTCCATCATACGACTGAAATGGGAATTACAGAACTTGAAGAATTTTGAGTGAGTGACTATCATCATTACCTTGTCCAAACAAGAATAAAAATATAGTGCTAAAATTACTACCAACAATAAGAATATGGTGAGAGACTTGAATAATGATGGTGCAACTCGTGAAAGAACTTTATGTTCTGATTTGAAAACTATAATAAGTTGGACACATATTGTAGTTAAAAATAAATAGGATGATACTCACTATGCTTTTTACAATATAATCAATTGTTCTGGCTCTATCTACCCCAGACCAGTCATCAAGAATTGCAGATACACAGCACGCACAATAAACGAATCTCATGTCACTTTCACAGCCTGTTACCATTGCCATGAAGGACCCATCAAGGTTTTGGCAAGCTCTAACTCCTTGGATGACAGATTCTTTGTCCACCCTGCTTAAATCATCTCCAAGAATCAATAAACTGGCTAAAGCAGTGTACGTCATTGCCAAATGCCCACAATGGTACTTTGTGATGATATCCTTGGGGATCATTGTGGATGGTTCAAAACCAGATCTTGGTCCAGATCCCTCAACTTGTAACCTATATATCCAATTAATCGCACTCTGTTTTTCTTCACTAGAGAAGTCATCTAGAGAATCAAGTAAATCTAGGCCTGATATTGCAAAAAATGCAAACGTATTCCTCATGGCATCTGGGCATTCATTTGGCATGACTTGTAAAATTATTTTAAAATATCGTGCGTGTTTCTTTTTCATCAATTTCGGCGTCATTTTATTGACTACTCTTGGAAGTTGCTCTTTTGTTAACCCATCGAACTTGCCTTGTGATCACAGAGAGCTATTAGTATTTACACATCTTTGGAAATGTACAGCAGTAACATACTTGATTGTTTTGGGCTGTCTGAAATCATTGCCAACAGTAAGTATTCTAATCACTCATTTGAGTTCTAGACATCATATAATTATGCAGATAATTTTTTAGATGACCAAAAATATCACTCAATTGGGGATAGTGATACTTACAGGCGTTGAATGGTCTGCAATTCCTTAGGACAACCCTCTCCATGTGGATCGTTGGATTCATCAGCATCAACTGATCATTTTAGTGCATAATCAAGAGGTACCCAATGTTTTGATATAAGACTGGAATGTCAAGAATGCAGATCACAGTCTATATTTTCAAGAACATATAAACAAGATATTTCTGTCTTGTCAATATAGCATTGAAAGTAGATTGCAAAAAGTGAGAGAACAGCATTTCATTGTACACTAAATAATGTTTCACTTTACCGTTGCAGATGAGGAATAGATTTCTCTGAGAAATTTTCCAGTATTTTCAAAAATTTCACAAGACGAATAAAAGCTAAATTACAAATAATTTATACCAAATATGGGTGACAAAACTTACATCTCCATGCATCATTAGCATTCTGCTCTGAACACGACGAAGTGCCGACTATTATAGTTAATAATAGTGGAGAGACGGCACGACTAGCGATCCATCAAAATTATTAATTATGATTTATTAACGCATTTGTTGATAAGTGCCTTGTGAGCACACCCAACTCAAAGTGATCAAGCAAGAATGACATACCTATATACATATAAAGATGTGTCGTAGATGTTGTAGATGTAGGTATGTGTTAGGCATGCATATATGGGTGAGTCAGGATCTCATCTCAGGATATATGTATAGACGTGGCGATCAGATGGCACAGTTACGGCCAGGTCACGGCCCTGCATTGGCAGATTTCCCGTAGGAAAGCCATAGATGGCCCATTTTATGGTGAAGCATTGAACCTGATTATATATATATATGCCATCGTTTATATTACGGGGTCCGTACAGTCGCCCTCATAAACCCTCATACGGACCACATGATTATACTTCGGAACTCCCGGGGAAGTATATATATATATATACCCGAGGCAGCGAAGATATATAGTTATACAAATCCATATAGGATCACTAGCTCCGTTGTACCGGTCGACACCAGTCCCATCCCATCCGTAGCTTCGAGAAAGCATTGCCGTAGGTAGCCTCGTTACCGGGTCATCACAGGCCGTTCGATCTCCACGGGCATCGTCGCCGTCGTGTAGCAAAACTGATTGCGAGAGTGCGGTACTCAACCCGGGTGCATAACCTCTAGAGCAACGCGTGCGCTCGTCGCCGCCGACGAGGACACCCCGTGGTAGCCAAGTAAGTATACCCTCCACCATCAGCATCTAGCTGCCATTTCGTCTACGTTCTCTGCCCTTCGATCGCTTCTCGTCTACCGGGTGGCGTTGCCCTGCCTACGATTATATTTCTCCCGTTTTGTTAGATAAGTAATTGTAAACCGTACCCGAGTAGATGATTCGAGTTGGTCCGCACGCGATTGCAGCTTTTCTCCGGCGCCGAGTCTTATCAACGTCGTCGCAAGCCGGGTAGTACCGAGAATACGAGCGTCCAACTATAGCTTGAGGTTAGGGAGCGAGCCGACTCTGACATTTTGTGCAATCGTAAGTGCATTTTCGAAAACGGATTGTCACTCAGACAGTATAAGCACAATGGTGCAGAATTTTGAGGGAACTGGTCATTTTGAACTCCTTTTGGATTCAGAATCAGTGTTTGTATGAATCGCTAATTCCTTTATTCTCTAGTAGTGCATCGGATGAATCTAGTGATGTACATGTCACCTCTAATCAGGAATTGACGACTTGGTGTATTCCCTTGCAATTATAGTCTCAGTACCTCAGACTGTTTGAATCCTTTTCTTGTCATTTCATCATTAGCAACACCTTACTCAATTCATTGGTTTTTGAGAGTGAATTTTCAATTATTCAGATGTAGAGTGGTGCAACTTTCATTTATGTGATGTACTAGACCAATTTGAGAGCAGTTTCAGTTTAAGGCTTTTATTTTGACCCATGAACAAGTAGGCTTATGTCTTTATGCTTACGATATGTCTAAATATGAGTGCACATGCACAGGATTGAAAAGTTTGGGAATGATTTACAATCTTGAGTGGCTATCGAAGAGAGCATCACATTTTTATGGCTTCTCTCCTGGTCATTACTGATATAATCCTGCGATAGATATTCATGTCTCCCAAATATTGATTCTTGATCACTCACATTCAACTCTCTCTGAGTTCGGAATAATATGACTTTTGTAGCCTTGAAAATATCTCTTGATTTCTCTGAGTCCCATTCTATTTTCTTTTCTAATGAAGTTCAGCATTTTTTAGCTCCATGACTATCCAAGATATTTATTCAGCCCAAGATATTGTATCTTTGAAATCATTTTGACATTGAGAATTATTGACATTGAGCCCACAGCACCTGAGAAAGATAAGAGTTTCATCCTTACTATGTCGTAGAAAGTCAATTGTCATGTTTGTTAGCCTACAACGAGTTGATTATTATTCAGTGAGATTTTTGGGTAATGTCAGTTGAGAGATTTGTGGGTTGTATCTTCCTTATGCATAATGAGTATAATCCAAGTACACCAATGCTGTGTGACACCAATGCTGTGTATCACATCTATTGTCAAGCTGCATCTAACATATACTAATTGAGTTCACTTCGTGAGGATCCACTGTACTTTTGACCTGATCAGAGGTCTCTGGATCCAGTATCAATTTGCAAATGGATATTATTGTGTGGATATTTCTCATTGAGGGAGTAGAGGATAAATTTTCAATTTTCTCCAAGATACGGTGAAATAGTGGTTTGATCTAAGTTATTGTTGCTGCAGATTAGAACTCCTCAAACCAGTTAAATATTTTTCTGCTTGAAAAATCCTCTCCTAATAACACACCAAGTTTGGTATAAATCAGAACCTGGAACTACATTCAAGATCTTGACCCTCTGTCTACATGTACATACTTAACAGAATTAATGATAATAGGTCTCTTCTTGATCTTTACATGCAAATTAATACATTAATTCTGATGTTGGGATGTCAGACAATCAAAACTATCTCATCATGATAGTTGAGCCTCAAACAGAATAGATTGTCATTTCATAGTGACTCTCATCCATTCTTTAACAAATTGATTTTGATTACATCTCATTTTAATATTTTTGCTCTTTTTCTGTACACAAACTCAGGGCAGGAGGAATGAAAATTCTCAGATGGCTAGGCAGTCAGTCTAAATGTCCACAGTAAAATGTGTCTTTCGTTTTCAATGAATATTTAGTGTCTGAGCTTTATAAACATTTCTCCTACCACTGGAGAATCTCATCAACACCAACATGAGAATCCTCTGATTATTGATGCATCCTGCATCATCTTTCACTCTGACGAGGTTTACTTCGGAATCTCATTACCTCCGTCGTGAAAGCCTTACAAAACCACCCCTGCCAAGTGCTAGGGAAATCTGCAAGTTCTGCAAGTTTGCAAGCTGTGCAACAAGCCATCGAGACGAAAGAAAGCCGGCTCGGGCAATCGAAGAGCCGTAATGTCATTGGTGTCCCGTATCGGTCGATCTCGTAATACCCGTCGCGTTGGCTCGCCAATGGCCGGGGCCAGGGGACGCCGGCGAATGGGGCGCGCGTCCGTCGCGTGCTGCCCTCCGCCGTACGGTCTCGCGGCAACGGCTTGGCAGTGATCCGGCAGTCGTACGTGGCACGCCCACAGTGGAGCACGCTAGAGCCGAAATAGCGAGGCTGAAATAAAATCGCGGCGAGATCTGCGTCGCGTAGTTGCGCCGCGGCTTGCTGGCGGCGACACTTCCTGTGCCCCGGCCGCCGTCGTCGAGCTATCGCGAGGCAAGCTCTGTCCTCGTCTCTGTGGCTCCCGAGGAAGGATGGCACAGAACAACTACTTCGGCTTCACCCACGGCGGAACTCAATACGGGTACGTGGCCCTCGTCCCCCGGAGCAGCTCTGGCGTGCCTCGTTAACCTCGTCGTCGTCGCGTGCACGCGCTTCTCGCTCCCGGAGAGCCGACGAATCTCGGAACGTGCTCGCGAGGTGCCGGCTCCGCCGCGGCGGCGGCCATTTGCCCACAGCTCCCCGACGGCTGCGACGCCGGTAATCTCTCCGAGCGGCTGCTCTCTCGCCTCGTGGAAATTTCCATTCGCACCTCGGAGACGATGCCTGAGTATTCTTGCTTTCTGATAGCCGTAGCTTGTCGAGCGGACACAACCTCGTTGCTCCGGTATTTTTGACCGGGAGAGCGTGAGAAAAAGAGAGAATAGAGGGAGAGAGCCGCCCCCAGCGTGAGCGATTATCGAGCGGCCTCTCTATTCACCGCATAGGTGATTCCGCATGCACGCTCCGGCAGCTCGAGTTTCTATGGCGATATTTCGTCTGCGCCGTAATGTGGTCCGGGCGCCGATTATACACGAGAGCCCGGGGCAGTGACTGACTACTCGTGTGTCTTTTTCAGGGCAACCAGCGCCGCGGCATACCAGACCGGCCAGCCCGGGTACGCAGTGAGCCCGGCAGCGACCGCCGCCACCTACACCCAGCGACCGGCAGCCGCAGCGGCCCCAGGGTACGAGACCTACCAGGCGGCCGCGGCTGCAGCAGCCACCGGCACCACTTACGCCGGTCAGTGTGTTCTCCTTTTCGCTCTTTCTTGCATTATTTAGCGACACCACCTACATCCGTCGTCGGCCTTGCTCATTTATTCAGAGCGGCTTACATTGCGTGAACCGCGAGCCGACGACTCGGACAGGGGTAGAGTCTTTGAGCGAGCGACGCTCCAAGTGTTGCTAGAATGAGACAACAGTGGCAGCAATTCATACTTGATGTTGGGAGTTTATAGAAGCACACTTTCCGAATAGTCGTTCACGTTTCTTCTTCTCTTGTAGCTAACCCAGCAGCCGTACCTCAAACGTACGATTACGGATACGGTCGTCCGGCTCCCGCTGCCACATACGACGCAACCAAGACCTACTATCAGCAGCCGGCTGCAGCCGCCACATACACGGCCACTGAGACACATTACCAGGCAGCTAAGCCAGCCTACAGTACTACCAGTGCTTACGCAGCTGCTCCACGACCAGCTGCACCCCCTGGCCAAGCAAAGACATACCAGGCGACTAGCACAGCTTACCCGCAGCCAAACCCTGCCCAAAACACAGCCTACCCACAGGGTTATTCTGCTCCTGCACCTGCTGCTGCACCCGCAGCAGCACCGAATAGTGAGTTACCAATAATTTTGTGTGACTATCATCATCTCTGCAATGCATGTTCTTTCTTGATTCATCATGAGAGTTTAGAGCTTCCATATGTTGTCTTGGAGCAAAAAGTTGCTGAGTTGAGTATTTCGTCAACTGTCAATTCATCCAAGGGAACATCCTTTCTATACACTACAATCGGTATTCTAAACATGGCCGATTCAGTTCCAAAATCACATTTCAATCTTGTATATTTGTATCTACTCTGAGTTGTAACTTTTGAGAAAGTTACTTTTGCTAACCTGCATGATTTGCTGACCTGAGAATTGAGTTTAGAGGAATACGTAACTGGACATCATTATTTCAAGAAAGCCTTCTCTATTCTAGTTCTCTCAGAATTTTTTTGTATGGTCTGAATCCAAATTTTGATTAGAAAGTGAACCAAATCTCTGTTGTATGAGTACGATGGCAGTATACTGTCTGCTAACACCTTGAGGGATATACATTCTGCTATATAGTAAACTGCGATAGTCGATATATCCAAACTTCAATGATTTCCTTTAATTTCAGAAACGGCAGGCACGGCGTACTCCGGGTACGACGCTGCGCTTTACAGTGCGGCGACGATGTACGTTGCTCAACAAAGTGCGAATAGTAACAATGCCAACCCCAAACCTGGAGGTTGGCAAGGTTATGGACGCAAAGGCTTTGGATCAGGCGGGGGTGGTGGTGGAGGTGGTGGTGGAATGAAAGCTATGCGCCCCAAACAACCACCCAAGCCCCAGCAGTTGCACTACTGTGACGTCTGTAAAATAAGTTGCGCAGGACCGCAAACCTATCGTGAACATTTGGAGGGGCAGAAACATAAGAAGAAAGAGGCATCGCTCAAGGTGCCTCAACAACCACCCGCACGAGGGGCTGGTAATTCCCTCAGATGTGAGCTATGCGACGTCACTTGTACAGGCAATGACGCTTACGCTGCTCATATCAGGGGTGCTAAGCATCAAAAAGTCGTCAAGCTTCATACTAAGCTTGGAAAGCCTATTCCTAGTGCAGATCCAACAGTACTCAATCCAAAACCCAACGCCGCTGCGAAGCCTGGAGCTAAGAAAAACGTCGTGACTGGTACACCTAAGATCAACTTCGTTGCCTGTGAGTTCTCATTGTATCATCAATTACCATACTGCCGATATCGAACACTCTGCTTTTTGTTTTGGCCAGAAGTTATGTTCATCAATTTGCGAATCATCAATTGTACAAGTATAATTGATCTTTTCAGCTGGAAATCTGGGTACTGTTCCTCAAGGAAATGACTCCAAAGCCGAAGACAATGATGACGCTAATGAAGAACATTCGACCGAAGACAGAGATCCTCAACCTGTAGGCCAAGAGTATATAGAAGAGAATAAATCTGAGGATGGAAAAATCATTAGTTTCAACTGCAAACTATGTGAATGCCGTTTCAATGATCCAAATGCCAAAGACATGCACATGAAAGGACGAAGACATCGTTTTGCTTATAAAAAGAAAGTTAATCCTGATCTCGTTGTCGACATGAAGCCTAGTTTGAAGGTAATTGGTCTATTCAAATTGTTCCTTTTCTACTCCAAATTGAATTGTTAATTGCATGTTGCTTTGAATGGTCTTTGTTAGAACTAACGCAATAGTTATCTTGCTTCCAATTCAATTTATGTTATTGTTTCCATTTTCATTCAGCTGTCAAGTTTCGGATTTTCACTTCCTTTTAGTCATGATACAATAGATTCCATATAATTTTTGGCTCTTTATTTTTGATTTTTTCTTTTTAATTCTAGCAGGGAAAGAATCAAAAGGTAAGTCAACACTGGGAAACGGTGCTTTGCTCTATCTGATGTGTGATGCCCTCCACCCTCTGTATGTAATACAATTTCCAAGAAGTAGTGACCGTGATGCTTTCCGAATGACGAGTTTGATCATCGTTGGCGCTTAATGATCATACTACGTATTTCAATGTTTCATGTTGTACAGAATTGCCTAGAGGAATTTGCGTTCAATGACAATTAATCATATTTGCCGTATTCGTAAATGTGGCCCCGATAGACTTTTGAAAGGGACAAGTGCATTGGGTATTTGTTGGAAGTTGTGTGAGTGAATTGGAGATGGATCTGACCACCGGGGCTAGCGGGGCTACGTTTTCGAGTACAGCCATTATCATTGTAAGGTCCAATATTTAAATATTTAACAATTGAATACGCTCGTTGCAGCAACGTAAACAGGATGAGAAGATGCGTCAACAACACATGCGTGATGAATACATGCGTCGTCGTGATGAAATTCAACAGATCGGACCCATGGGCCCTATGGGACCCATGATGGATGAAGAAATGATGATGATGTGGGAAGAGCGTCGCCGATATGAAGAAGAGTGCGAAAACTATGACTGGTACAGGCGCTACGGACGAGGACCTGGTGTTCCGCCGATGCTTAGACCATTCCCTGGCCCGCCCATGATGATGTACCCAGGACCCCAAAGACGACCTGATACTTCTGATGACAAGCACGTGATTGCACATCACTCAACTATCTACCCCAAAGAAGAAGAATTGAAAGCTGTTCAAAACATTGTCTCTCACACTGAGAAAGCACTCAAGTTTGTGTCTGACCAACTCGCTGATGCTGGTAAGTTTGCCTTTAACCATTCTTTTGACCAATTCGGCATTTTCTCTAGTGAGGTGTCGATCCTTTTGGGTTTTTATCAAAAAATGCCACGCTTGATACCCTTTGAAAATATCGAGGCAGACATACATATTGATTTTTTGCTACAGCTGCACCTGCTACTACACCAGCAGCAAATGCTACCAATGCAAACGCAAATGACGCTGCCAAGAAGGAAGAAGCCGCCAAAAAAGCTTCTCCCCAGAAAGAAGATGGAAGCGACGGAAATATATTCTCTTTCCAAAAGGAGAAAGAAGATTCACGAATTCTCCGAGGAGTTATGCGCGTGGGAAACCTTGCCAAAGGTCTTCTCCTGTCCGGAGATAATCATGTTTGTTTGGTTGTACTGTGTGCGGAAAAACCAACCAAGTAAGTTTGTAGAACGTTGAGATTATTTCAGAATGGGGAATTCTGATCTTTTCTACTTTGGTTAGATTCGATTTATAATCTTCATTAAAACACGTTCGTTTCAGAACTTTACTCAATAAGGTTGCAGAAATATTGCCAGCTCAGTTAAAAACTGTTGCGCCGGACGAAACCTACAATGTAGGCAAGCATCCAGAATCAGCAGCTTTGACTGTATCAGGTGGTACTGTAACAGTCAGTGTGACTTTGACTAGTCCTCTGATGCGAGACCCAGTCAAACCAGCTACTCCAGCAGGTAATTATAGAATTGAGATCATTGTCACTGGCCAAGAAAAGGATAATCAAAAATATTTTTAAACAGTTTTCTTTCTAATTATATTGTTTCATCGGCGAAATACCATCTAGTTTGTTCTTTTCATGGCCTGATGAAAATTTTGAGTCAAGTTCTCTTTCCTATAAGCATCAGGTAAGCGGGCATTTGTGTACAGTTACAAGGCGTACAGTTACACATTACACCCATATTCAAGTTTGTACCGACCATTGAACATGACCGTGTTTTTCTGATTCACGAGGTGATTATAAATTGAATGCGTCGTGAATCTGATTCACACAGTTATGTTCAATGTGTCTCCGTATTTTAACCACATCCTTAAGGTTACAAGCAGGAAAGAGAGAGTGTAAACTTGACACACACATTTCGAAGTCGTTCCTTTTTGCTTTTTCGAAGAACAAAAATATCCGTTGAATTTCGAACCAATTAATTGATCGAGAGATTCAACGGTGTTATTGGTATGAGTTAGGTCATGATTGAAATTCGTAACGTTGGAGTCTCCTACAAAGAAGAGTTTTCCCTCTGATATCGAGAGAAATGAGGATACATTTCCGATATCTGGAAAAAAACGCTGAGGCAATCTAAAAACTATGGACTTTTTGATCATGCTGATAAGTCACCCACCCTCTTAATTTCGATCGGAACATAATGATGCTTGGTACGGCATTCCATACAGAATTGTTTTTTCCAACTGAAGGAATGTCCATTTCATTATCTTTGATTCCCGTTAATGTTTTATTTCTCCCCGTTTTTATGAAGTTTTTAGTTACTTTTAGCTAATTGGATCAGGTTTAGAAAAACTTTTTAACAATCTTAGTTTACTTTACGTATCTAATTGATGCGTATGAATTAGAATTGAACTATCAATTCGTTTTCCTTGCAATCTCTGTTGTTTCACCGCGTGATAGCCATGCAAATCTTTTCAAGCTTAAATCGTGATGAATCATGATCTTAGTTGCTCAAGTAATTGACAAATTTTGAATCTATCAGACTTGGAGGTCGATTGTTGATACCGGACATTTCTATTGATTGGGCATGATCAAACACTCTAAGTGTATTGTCTAAGCGTGTTGTACTTTCTTTGTTGGAACCTCAGATAGTGCTGGACAGCAGCAACAGGGAGCTGCTACACCTCAAACGACCCCTGCGACGCCTGCCGCGACGAAACCAGACCCGCCAGATGTTCTCCCCAAGGCTAAGTGCTTGGAGGCTTTAGCTGCTCTCAGACATGCCAAGTGGTTCCAGGTTTGAATCTAAATAAACAATATTGACAGTTTCAATTAGAGCAAAAAGTAACAGTTGTAACTGTTGACCACGAACTCTGATTATCGTAACGTACAAGCTCTTGAATATGAGTACATTTTTACGTTGAGCTGATTAGCAACGAATGCAAGTTGTCCTCTCTCTGTCCGTTGAAATTATAAAATTCCACGGGGAACCTCGAAAACGAAGGGAATGCTCAGGAAGTTGAGAGTTTGGAATCGAATCACTTTTCAATCTTGACAATTCTCTTCGTGATGGGAACTAGTGTTCCTAGGATTATTCAGCGTTTATCTAAAAAATTTCACGCATAGTCTTGTTTGAACATATTTGAGGCCTTTATTGTGCTATGAAGATGATGCGACGTTTTTCGATTCTCGATTTGTTTCATAACTTATTGACGACTTTATTTTGACAGTTTATGATTGATGGTTCATCATGCCTTTGACGTGCAGAGGCCAAAATTGTGATCAAGCAGACTATAGATTATTCACGATTTTTCGATCAAATATAGTCTGTGTTGTTCAGGTCTAACACAAGACTATATTTGTCTAGGTTTTACGTATTTTATTATGGAACCCTTATCTTGATTATCCAGAATAATATGTAGTCAAACGAGTCGAACTTTTTCAGCTGATCAATTGTTTCATAATTCAGGTTTGTTCTCTATGCTTTTGTTATTTCATAGTGATTCGTGATCTCCGTTTGTTTGATGAATTGTCTAATTATTCTGGATCATATCTCATCATATTGCCGACACTGAGTCTGTCCTAGGTCTGTCTTGAAAAAATTGATGTTTTGATACGTAAGAGGAAGTTGAGTCTGATCCAACTCTTTAGCACGCGTAACTCTTTTAATATCATCTGATGGAACCATGCATTGAAATATATCCTTCGAGACGCATGCGAGATTTCATACTTGCGTGCATTTTAAGAGTACTTTCGGCTATGACAACAAAGACAGACAAGCACAAGCACACAGCGGCGTTGGTTCATACCGGGTGTTTTATTTTACTTTTCAATAAGTAGTTTCTAGAGTGATCTTATCAATGATGTAGAGATTGGTTATAACAAGAAAATATTTCATTGAAATTTTCAATTTGAATCAGTATTTTGCTACCTGAACACAGAAACACCCGGTAACAATTTATATAAACTGAAATTTTATAGTATTACGAGGCGGTTATTCGTGTAGACGCAACGCTTGGAGATTTAGGTTGAAAAACCACACAACAATTCTTAGTTACAGTAGGTTTTTTGACTGCACATTTCGATGAGGCGTTAATCTAATTTGTTTATTTTATCACCAGGCTAGAGCAACTTCCCTGCAGAGCTGTGTAATGGTCATTCGAATCATGCGCGATTTGTGCAATCGTGTGCCTACATGGAGTCCTCTGAATCCATGGGTGAGTCATCACAATTGATCTTGGTCCTTCCAATTTTGGCATTTGATGTTGCTATTTTTGCTGTCTATTTTTTCTTCCAAGTCATCCACAGATTTGTAATTTATAACGTGATCGTTCTAGGCTCTGGAGTTGCTAACAGAGAAAGTGTTGAGCACTGCTAACGGACCCTTGAGTCCTGGCGCTGCACTGAGGCGTCTGTTGGAATGTGTTGCTGGTGGCATTTTACTACCAGGAAGTCCAGGTACATCTTTGATCATTCTTCTCCTACTCATTAAATATTGATGCTTTTAAGAAAAATGATGAAATCGATGACGAGACTGAGAATAGCACGGCGTTATCTTGCGATCTCGAGTATGAGTCTTTTGTATTCTTGGTCAAAGGGTAACATCCCTGTGTCATTTCACAGCTGAATTTGGCATTCTGATGATTTATTAAATGCTAACAATCGCCTTTTTTCTATCGGGTCTATGGTACTTCAACATGGCTTTTCTTTTGATTATAGGGTTGTCTGATCCATGCGAAAAAGATCCCACTGACGCAGTCGGAAACATAACAGCTCAACAGCGTGAGGATATCACTTCTTCTGCACAGCACGCCTTGAGACTTGTAGCTTTCCGCCAAATTCACAAGGTTCTCGGCATGGAGCAGCTTCCACCACCAAAGTATAAGAGTACCTTCACACGCAAGCGAAGACGCGACAATAGCAACGGCGAAGGAACTGACAGTGAAGCATCGAAGAAGGACAAGAAGACAGAGGAAATCAAGATGGAAACTGATTCCAAGTAAAGTTCTTCAAAACTCCTCGAATTTAATATTAAGTCATAGTTTATCAACTTCGTGGGGAACCACGCATAGAAAAAGAAAATACGTTGTTCACCTTCACATTACCCTTTGAGACATCTGTCTGTGTATTTATCGTCTGCCTCTCTTATGTCGTCTCGATTCATGTCATCACGAAGAAACTTGATATGAGAAGAAGTTTTTTATAAGATGTTTCTCTTACTCGTGTTTTCCAAGATAACGGATGAAGTACGAATATTTTTTCATGGCGTGTCTCAAGTAACATTTTGATGCAGCGTTATGATTGTCTCGATTCCCATGATTTTTTTCATTTTACTTGGATCTAAGCACGTAGTCGAAAAAATACTGATTCTTGAACGAAAGATATATGTCCAAGGGTAAGCACAGGTTTTAACCGGGGCGACAACAAACAAAAGCTCATGTAAGAGGTTCGTACCTCTAGCTTTTGTCAAAAATTGGTTAATCATCTTCTTGGAGTAAGACTGGCGTATTTTCTAAATAAAACCTGAGTTCTCCTTTGTTGAAAAAAGCATATTTAAGTTGAGTAGTCACGATTCAAGTATGAAAAAAATGACTTTATACGTGAACTTTTCAAAGTTCAGAGTAGATATAGTTATTGTCAGAACTTTGTATGTTGTGTGTGTAGTCTTGATGAGAACAGCTGAAGATTACTGATTTGTTGATGCCAGAACTATCGAGAATTTCGAAAATGAACTTATATTAGTGCGAGGAATGCGACTGTATCCCGAGGCTTTCAAAGCACAGATCAATATTTTTTGGATTTTTTCGACACCCATCGCCATTTAAGAAACCAAATTTCCTCTGCTAAATGTGTACTGCTGTATTTTTAAGCAAACGTCACTGATTATTGACACAATAAAAATGAAAAGAAATTTATGATTCCGTGTTTTGAATTGATATCTACCGTCATGGGAAATATTTTTTTTTCTCGTTGGAAACTGCCTCAGTATTTGTCCAGCCCTAATACGTATTGATCTTCTGCATTTTAGGCATGGCTAAGCTCTTGTGTGAGTTGATGGAATACAGGAGTTTTTGCTGGCAGGAGCAGAAAGTGTCGGAAAAATTGCACGAATTGCATCATTCTTCGATCTTTTCCGCAATCTCGCGAATTTGCAAAAGTATGCAAGCGGTGAAAGCACATCACCACTCAGCATCACTAAATCTATACAGAAGATAACCAATTTTGAATAGTTCTTGAAACTTTATTCGAGAACATTCATACTCGTGATTTTACACTGCATACAAATTTGCCTGTAACTGAATAACGTATTAAGAGAACTTGATCATAAATTCTATCAAGTCATTGTACAAAGTAGAGTTGGAGCCTTGCTTTTCTCACCAAATTTAAACAGTATTGAGAAGATTTCACAGTATTCATCTCAGTATTGAGAAGAATTATTCCCTTATTCTTTCAAGTACTTGGATCAAAAACAAACATCAATACACCAGCTTGTGATCATTCTAGGTGTAAGATTTCGGACCAGTTAGTCAGTACTTGGGACGTTCCTTACACTGGTAATGACCATGACCTATTGTAATCATTTCAACAGCATTACGTCGACGAGAAAACACAGGTAGCGTCCAAAACACTGACTCGGCTTTTCAAAGAGCTGTTAACTATATACCGTGGAGCTGTCTACATCTTGATAGAATATAGGTGTTTTGATCTGTGACCCCAGAAGCTGAAAATGATGACGAGAAACCGCATAAAAAGTGAACCAAAATCTTACATACGTAGTGTGCTCTATATAATTATGATGACAATGTCATTCTCAGTTCTGTCGTATGAAAAAGTGTTACGATCTGGATCATTATCAGTGTTTAGTTATTCGTTAAATCCTCGTCTAATAGTTTCCAGTTGAGAATTTATTCGAAATTTATCGATCAATCGGGTTATCATCAGGTGGTGGATTGAAATAAATACTGATAATACCCGATAACAGGATGATTAGTGCAACTCATGCATTACAAGTGTCATCTGTGGGACAAAGAATCGTATATGCGAGCAACATGAAATCATTGCTACGCTCGCCTTTCCCTGAAGGTTCTGGACAAGTTTTATGCTTTTGAAATTTTGTAGGACCCTCAAAAGTGTTCTGCGAGTATTTCTTTCTTGATGATTTGGATTGGTAGAAGATAGAGATTCCAAGAAGATTTCAACAATCCTTATTTAAAAGTCACAAAAACGTTTTTCAGATTTTTCGCCGTACCCAGCATACCACGTAAAATATTTGATAAAACGGTGTAAGTCGATATCGAGATTTTGAAAAGCCGAATCAATACTTTTATTCAATGTTCCTCGGATTGGTGATCATCTTTCAGATCGATCTCAACAGCGTTACGTCATATTTAAAATGGTCCATCTATGTTCGGAGAATTTTTCCAATCGAAGATTACCAGCTCGAAAAGCATCCAACATACTGAGTTGGTTTTTCAAAAGGTCAAATTGGACTTATCTTCCTGATCTAGAGCCGCCCATTTAGCTGTTGGCGCACAATATGCATAGAAAACAGATTTTATGACAATGTTGCTCGCAGTAAAGATCTCTTTGAGACTCATTATCTCCATCATAGTCTCTGACGCATGTTGGTTTTCAGCGGTGAGACGCATCTTTGAATTTTCTGGTTACACGATTCTCCGAAAGTACGTCTGGCGTGACATCGCAGAAATTTGGCAGAATTCCCAAAGTTTTCCCATTAAAGAAATGCGTCACTTCTTTCATTAAATTTTGCGGCAATAACGAGCTTTGTCCTGTCAAAATGACAACGGGAAAATTTTAGAAAAAAACTCGATATCACGATGATGCGATAAAAAGCATAAATATGCATAAATAATTGGCCTGTATAAAGTGGCATACATTAAGAATATTGTCATACGGGTATCTCAGAATCTCTTCTTGATGGACAAATAAAAGACGGATTTTCTTGATATAAATCAGAACAAAGCAAAGCTCGGCAAATATCATTTTGAAAATATTGATTGCAGAAATGAATTTATGACAGATAAGTGGAATACGAATCGCGGTGAGTCTCGTGTCTAATGTTTGCGTGTGACCGAGATAGACTCCAAGATATAGCTATTAACGTTTTGCGGTCATTGGAGGCTGACGAAACAAGGAACGTGCATGGCGCAAAAAAATCGTAAGTTCTTGAAAGAGCTGGAGGTGCAACGTGCTGAAGCGGTAAAAAATCAATAAATGATCGGTTTCGCAGTCGATCGTCTTCACATCAAGGAATGAATTTAAATGGTCATGAGCAACGAACAAAGTCAAGTGGCGAGCGCAAGATGCTTGCATCAGGCATCCTCGCTTTAAAATTAGATTAAATATCAACAATCGCCTTTGTAGTCGCGTGCCCATATGCATCAAGCTTTCAGGGCGTCGACTTTTCTTGCTCATCACTTATACAATACCTCTATAGATCTACATTCTATCTATCACGCGAGGCTAACGAAATAGAACGCCGAACCGCGGAAATCGTTCGCTAGACTCGGCGCCAAGAGCCGATTATTTTGGCCGAGGAGTCAACACCCTCGCGCATCATTTCGACGAAATTTCTCATCGCTATCATGATTTTCCTCCTCGAAGCTTCCAAAGCTTTGTCATCGCTGCGAGTAGAGTCGTGGGGGAGGCCGTCGAACATGGCTTCCGGCCGAGCAGCCAATGAGAGCGTCGAGTCGGCGTGACGTTGGCCAATCGATGCGCGTCTCTTGGCTAGCTTCGCGCGGCTATAAGTAGGACCGAACCTGCTCCGGGACGACATTACCCTGGGAGCGAGCGATCCGAGAGAGACTCCTTCACGACGATCCGCCTAGGCTACTTACTTTGTTCTACTGCGACGACTACGCTTAAACTATTGCCCAGATCTGCTGAGACAGAGGTGAGTCTGATATCTACGAATATATTGGGATTCAATGAATGTCCGTGATGATGAACTGAAATTTCGGGATTCATTCGCGACGATAATGGACGTGTTCCTTGCGCGCGCGAACGATCGATGTGTCAGCCTTGCTCTGGTACTCTTTTTGAGCCTTTGTGCGTGATGGAGAGGGATTCAGCGACAAAAGCAAGAGTCTAGCTGTCTTTTTGAGCCCGAGTGACCGTATTTTTACACCATGATTAATGGTTAGCAAGGAAAATTGCTCAGAATTGCGCAGCTGGAATGAGTCATCGCTCACAGGTCGCGGCCAGAATTGCGTCCATGTTTGTTAGCTCGTCTGACGATTCCATTTAGGTACTCGATGAGCTGAGCTATTGACTTTGTTTTGACAACAATTCTCGTATTCTCGTGCATTTTTGCTAGGCCCGTTCAACCTTGAGAGCAACAAGGTGTATATGATTCTTTGTTTCGTTGCTGGGGAGAAAGTGTAATACCACCCGACGCCATTGCTGAACTTTTTTCTCGGAGTAACTGTTTCGTCATTTGTCTCGCAGCCTCGATCATTCGCATCATTTATTTGGCCCCAACAAATCATTCTTCTTTTGCTCGTGATTTTTACAAAATTCTTGTGGAATTCATCACTTACGTTGGAAATACGTAAGTGAGATTGAACATCCTCGCGACGTAACTAGTTCTCTTGTAAATCTTTCGATTAGATTTATTTTGTCCCCAATATCGGAATTGTAGGTGTTGTGCTAAAGCAAACGTCGATCCGACGTCGGGTTCACATCATGTCATCGTGATTTAGCATGATTGAGTTCGACAAATGCTGTTGCTAAGGAGAGGGTCGGCCTCGCTCCGCAACCGTCCGCCATTTTGTGTGACCCAGCTGAGCTATTGATCTCACAGCTGTTTACCTTTCCTGATTATTCGATCTTATTCTACTCTTCTTGAGGTTGATTTTCTTGAATTCGCAAGCATTTTCAGAATTGCGGCGATTGAGTTCTGTTTCTCTCATGCGGTGATTTTCATATCTTGATTTTTTTTTGGGTTTCAGGCATAATGCAGATCTTTGTGAAAACTTTGACTGGGAAGACCATCACCCTTGAGGTTGAGGCGTCTGACACTATCGAAAATGTGAAAGCTAAAATCCAGGACAAG